>JAHCLQ010000270.1:0-58242 GCA_023678885.1 Pogostemon cablin
TCTTTATGTGGAACTGTAAAGATGAATTTGAAAGATAGAGTAAATAATAAATTACTCATAATTTCTTGAAATTACAAACAATAGTTGGGTGTATTATTGCTCCACACTCCATGTATACAGCGCATCGCCAAAAAAAGACCTTTTCTCATCACTTTGCTCATCAAACTCGTGATTCATGAATTATCCTTTCTGTGCAAATATCAAAAGAACGTTGTATAATAAAATCAAGCTAATGACAATACAAACCAACCATTCAAAAATCAACTTAAACCTTATTTTTAACGAATTCCTAATATGTGCTTAGGCCCTGTTCCATGGATCAAGAGATGCTCCAAAATGCCCCTCCGGGCCGTCCGGTTTTCATCGGTGCAGACGATTTGGAGACAGCCCCTGACTTCACCAACGGATGTTTATTCTTCTTTCCCATTCCGTTGGCAAGCAACCAACGAGACCCAGACTGTTGTTGATTCGCCGAACCCCATAACTTCTTTTTACTCTGTTCTGCCTTCAAACCAGCAACATGAACCTCTGCTATTTTGAATTGGGGGATCACTTCTTCTTGATGGATCACTTCTTTGAGCTCTTCAGCAATGTTGTCCTTAGTGGTGGCACTTATGGTCACTTCCCCATTATCATCTTTATCAGAGTTCCCTACTGCACAGACTGTGGCGTAGATTTTAGGCTTAGGTGGGACAAACACCCTCTCTACTTGTATGAAAGCGAGCATTGGAGTACCAACTGGCTCATAGTTGCGCAAAGGGTCACGGAGCTGCACCATTAAAGCAACGGTGAAGTTATTACCTAACAAACCATACTTCCTACTCCTACCTCGTCTCTTTTCCCCTTTGATCTTCCACGAAACTGGTCTAGAGAAGTGGCGTGATGAGCCGCCAGTATTTTGGAGGTGCGTTCGTTTGCAAGATCATCCCCATCAATATCACCAGAATCCAGTTTCATCCATTCATCAAGTGTCAGTGATAAACCCATTAGTCCATCGACATCTTCACCATTGGCTTTCACATCCATAAGCTGCAGTCCACAAGTTCCATCAAGACCTATGGACCCACCAACATCAACTGTCTTCCCCTTTAGAGCTGAAAATTCACCAATCGATTGTGCAATAATATTTGAAGGTGCATCCTCATCCGACATGCCGGATTGTATTCTCAAGCCCTCAATTGAAAGAGCCTCAATTTTATCCATGGCAAGAGGAGCAAGATCTTCTAAAGACACATATTCTGCTTCACTCCTAAGGGAACTCGAGTTAGACTTACTTGCCCGAGGAACATGGGATATTCCCTTAACACTCTTCTGCTCACTATGTATACTCTGCCTTGTTTCAGATTCTTGATGCAACAAATCTTGCCTGAAACATCAAAAACCATTTGTCAGGAAGGCATGAATATGTAAGAAAAAACCCTGGCAATGTTCAAGTAATAAGTTAACAACAACTAACCTTTCAGGGCCATCAAGACTGGGTATACCTTCCCATGCTATTTGTTGCATCGTCTTTCCAGTCACATCTTCCAACGGCATTAGTTTTTTAGCCTGCATAGAGAGCTTCTCGATTCCGACGGAAGCAAGACCCTGGAGTATGTCCATTACACTAGAGCCCATTTCTGCAGGCACCACCACAGGATTGGATACCTGCATTATTAAACTCCCTCCACTTTTGGCGTTCCTGAAAATTTCGGGATTCATAGAGCGCAGAAATCCTCCATCTTTAGTCTGAACAAAGGGGCCCAATCCTTCTGCCAAGGGAGGCGACGGCTGAGGATCCTCAGGAGTTGCGTCTATTGGACTGCCAAAACCAACAGAACCACGAGGGGAACGTTGAAATGCCCTCTCGTTGAAGCCCCACTCATGCATCAGAGCTTCAGTTTCCAAATCTTCCAACCTTGAGGCACTTGTTTTTTGGTTGAATGCATCAGTCTCTGTATGTGACTTCTCCTCGAAAGATTCAGATGTTGATGGATAATGGACGTCCTCAGAGGTTGTTTCCCAGAAAACATGTTCTGCTGACTCAGTGTCGAAATCAAAGGTGAGTAAACCTCCATTGGCAAGGGTGTCTTTCTCAAATTGCCTGAGTAGGCGCTCTCTTGGAGAGTCGGGCTCACTTTCGGAACTGAAGCCAAATGGACTGTCCTCTATTCCCAGCATATTCAAGAAATCATTAGCAACTGAGTCAGTAACATCATCCAAACTCAGCGATTTCCCCTTTCTATGATCTCTGTAAATAGAATTAACCTCCAAGTAGTTTTCAAAGGGTAAATCATCAGTCTCATTGTTTTGAGAGTCTAACTTTTCCTCCACCAGATCCGTCGTACAATTTAGAGGGAATTCCAGGTGTTGAGATTCGTTGAAGTACAAGTCTGTTTCATTCTCTCTATCATTGAATGTGTATGTTGATAGCTCATCACTTTGAGGAGAAACACCCACAGTTGAGGGATGCAGAGGGGCAGTTGAATCAGGGGTTACCCCAACAACATAGTCAGCTTCAATACCATCTCCAGATGCTTGCGCAATGTCCGGCATCTCAACTTCTGGTATCACATTATCTTCAGTCAACCCTTCAATCCCTTCGTCTGTGAGTGAAAAATCAGACATTCTACATTCAGTTCCATGGTTCTCATTATGAGGAATTACATCTGCAGCTGAGTCAGCAGAATCACGGGTCACCTGAACATCATGGTTAGCTACGAGACCTTCTCCAGATGCTAGAGCAATCATTGGCATCTCATCTTCTGGCGTCACATTCTCCTTGGTCAACACTTCCATCCCTTTGTCTATGACTGAAAAATCAGAGATGTCACATTCAGTTTCACAGTTCTTTTCAACAGCATCAGGATATGCGGACAATCTCACTCTATGAGGGTTAATTGGTGAAGACAAAGAATCAGCTTCAATTTTATTTTCAGTAGAAGAATTAGACATCTCATCAAATTTCTGATAGAGTATATTCACCGAGTCACGCAGTTTTGAACTTGGCATTGGCAAGACTTCATGGAGATCCTTTATATCTTCTATGGACTGTTTAGAGGCAGACAACCTTATTGGGAGACTTCCTGCTCGATAAATGTTTGGCTCATTCATACGATCAGAAGGCCCTGGGAGCTGTTCCGTCCTTGCACTAGTCTTCTGCGAGCCCAAGATCTCAACATCATTATTCTCTATAACATATCCAAAACTGACATTAATTGTAGCACTTCTCGCTTTTCCTGATAATTTGAAACTAGTTGTCCACTTCCCTGAGCTCTTCTCCTCATCCAGCTCCTCCAATGTTATAGGAAGCAGTCTAGTTAAATCAATTCGATGCTTCCCCAAATCAAGCTCAGGAGCATCATAAACCGAAACATACAACAACGAGTGCTTGGCTTCATACTTAGCCGAATGGTGAGGACCACTTCTACTGCCATAAACAGAACACGAATGAGTCAACTGTTTCTCAAATTCAGCTATTCCTTCACAAACACGAACCGGCTTAGTCATCTGGTCGCCATCCCGCCTCTTCCAATGTACAACCAGACAAACATCATCAAACAAAGCTGGCAAGCCACTAATGGAATGGACCTGAAGTGAGAAGCAACAACTGAATCTACGGTTTCGGACATGGGTCAAGGCCTTGAGACCCTTCCAACTCCAAATAGATGACTTCTCATCATCAGACTTCGATTTCGATTCCTGAACATGAGGTTTTGCGGCAGACTTGGCTCGACTACTGGCTGTAGAACTAGCAAGCCTCGACATCGTTCTGTCCCCATTGAGGGCTTTAGTTAGGGTTTCAAGGTCTCTTAAAAGCGTCCCATTTCCTGAAACCCTACCGCCATTCTTTCTGCTATCACCTCTAGACAACATTATCTCCGCCAAAACTACATAATTAACCACAAATTACAACAATTTAAAATCCTTAGAGAGAAGAACCTCAACACAATCATATACAAATATGATCCATGATTCCATTCTAAAACCCCCAAATATCAACCATGTACTTCAAAAAAACAATTAATCAAGAGCAACAACATTCATTTATCATCGGACAAAAAAAACCATAGCTGAGTAAATGAGATCAAAGAATCTTACCGATAAGATCATCCGATGGTTGCTTCCTCCGCCGTAAATTTTGTGTGGGAAGACTCTCTTCTTTTTCTCTCTCTATTCCAAATTTATTCAAAAGTCATGTTATGAATGCTAGTGCAAATTTTGTAATTTGACCTTCAAACTGTGACATTACAATGAAATTATTTAATATAGTAATTAATAATTGTAACTTGTGGGTGAAACTGTTCATAAACTTTTTATTTTAAAAATTAATGGTTAAAAAGAGAGAAAGTTACGCTAATATTGTAAGAAATGAGTGTGAAATGTATACTTGAATAGTAATAATTAATTTTTTTATTCATTAAAATAATTAATTGAATGATTATGAATTAAAAATTAGAATTAATTTTATTGTAATGTAAAAATATAAATTACACTTTTTTTATAGTAATAATTAATAGACATGAGGCATGTAACATATTGTAACATGATCCATAAAAAAAATTAAAAAAAAAAAAAATGAAAAAATTTTCTCAGAAACTATAGTCCATTTTGGTTTGGGCTTTGAAGAGCCCTTTACAAATTGTTGGGCCTAACTTTACAAATTATTTGGCCTAAGAAAATTATTATGGATGTATATTTCATAGTATTATTTTTAAGAAGAGAAAGGGGAAATAAAAAATTAGTACAGGATTTATTCATTTCCTCTTCTACACAAATTTTAAGAGAGACCGTAAAGATCAAGACCTAGAGGCCACAATTATACTCCTTTTTACTACGTAAAATTCACACTTTTCACGCTTTCTATTTTCGTATTTTTTTTCTTCAATAAAAAAATTTAAACATTATATCAATCTTCAATCTTAAAAATATATTTCAATTATAAATTTATCACTCCTACCTAACACAAATAACAAACTTTATAATTTATTTATAACCTCAAAATACTACAATAAATTCCAAAAATTAATAAAATTGATTTAAAAAAAATTTAAACTCTATATCTACAATATTGGTACAAAATAATGTGAGACAAAGTGAATATTAGTTATTTGTAATTTAATATTTGTTTTTAGTTAATAGCTTAAATATCTATTTATCTTTTTAAGAAGTTACATAATTTAAGATTTGTCTTTTAAGATTTGTTACATAATTTTACTCATGTTTAGTCTTATCTCAGATAGAATGTTGTTCTTGAACGGATTTGACTTAAAAACTCTCGATTAGAGATCTTGAATCGAACACGATTCTTGCCGCAAAAATGAATGATGTAGCAATGCAAACGCTACAAATGTGAACTAAGCTCCCATATATTAGGTGGAACCACAAATTTTTTCTTTCACAGAGGTTTGTTTCCATGCAAAAAAGGCCATAATGAGATACTAACTCTGAATTGAATGGAAAGAGTGTAGAATGTAGCCATGCCTTTTTAATCACCAAGAGATGAGCAATAAGATGATGTTTATTGCCCTAAGAAAGTCCATGCAAGAGTGATGACATGCTAGAAAGACGAGCACTAGGAACGAGAGAGCTTAGCGAGCGTTAGTGCCAGTACTCTTACCCCGTTTGCAACGTGTTGAGGGGCCGCGAATTCTTCAGGCTTATGGCTGTACCCTACTCGCAGGAAAAACGAAGAGATCACGTGTTAGTATCCGTGGTGTTAGAATGTAGGTTTTAAAGGGAAGATTGAATGATTGAGTACCTTTATAACATGGGATGAAGATCATCCCCATTGGTGATATTCTGCAAGATTCATAGCCAAGATTATACCCTATTGCATGGATCGAACTGCTAAGAACGATTAACGAAGACATTTGTTTCTTCAAGAATTACCTGGCCATGAACAGGGAATCATGATATGCTCTGCTGATCATCTTCTTGTAAGATAGGTTCAGTTCTTGACAAGCTGATTCTGTTGCTTTTATGATCGACTCCTCGGAGAGTGCAGGTGGATCTTGATTCACAATCTTGAACTCTGAGAGCTTCACACTGCGAGCTTTGGAAATGCTCTGAGCAGAGTGGTGGATTTTCTCGATTACTAGATTTCTCCTCTTTTCATCTATGTCACGAGTATCTGCAACAGATGAAATACGACATGGAGATTTCATTTATGAATAGAGACGATTAGAATATGTTGATATAACTCCAAAACGTCGTACCAATCTCCACGTGTGACTTGCTTGGAATGCTGTTGATTGCTCCTGGATGCAGCTCCAAAATACCTATATATAAAACATCATCACGAGTTTATGAGACTTGTCATGGAAAAGCAGTGAAACACAACACATCTCATTGAGGGCAATCTGCCTCAAGCATTTGAAAAACTTGTCACTAGTACGAAAATTGGGACGAAAGTGGTACTTACCAACTGTTCCAACAGTGTCGATTGATCCGGATTCTAACACATGTTTCTCCACAGCTAGTGCTAACTCTGCAGCCGCCAGTCCTGCGTCGTTTCTGTTCCAAATCAATTATGCATGAGTGGAGTTCGATAGAATCCCAGAAATCATCCCAAAACTATAGGCAAAAGCTCTTGCACCCCGGGGACACGGAGGGATACTCCATGTCCCCATGTGAACACAACCCTCCCCCCTTCAATCCTATTTAAACCTATGTATTGCTAGGGGTCTAAATTGCAAAGGGACAAAGGCGCACGGAATGTGCTCCGTGCGCCCAGGTGCACAGGAGCCTCACTCAAAACTATATATACAACACCTCTTTGGCATTAAAACAGCTCCAGCATGGCCTCCATTGCCTTCAAAATCCACTTTGATGCTTGCTGGAGCAGCAATGGCAGTGACGACACCAATTGATATTTCTACATAAGAACAGAACAGATAAACAATAAATGTTATGATAAGTTTAAACTCTGTTAACATATTTTTATCACAATGATCAATAAGTTACATGTTTTAACCATCTAACCTTCCTCTTCTAGGATGGGACCTTGCTCAATGTGCAATTCAATGAAAGCAGAATAGCTTCCTTTTTCTAAAATCACACTCGATAAGTCCTCATTGTTTGCATATCCAGCAAATTTAGCAGCGTCAGAGAATGATATATTCTGACTATCCACTGTCGTCTTAAGAATTTCTGAAAGTTCTTGACTTCCGGCCAATAAACGGCTGTTGAAGTTTAAATGAAATTAAAAAATGTATCACTTTTGAAATATAGAGTGAAAGAAATGAAAAAAAAAAAAAAAGAATGGTAAGAAGGATTGTGATAAGAGGTTCTAACCTTCCCAAGCAGCTAATTCCAAATCTCGTAGGCTCTTCTGAAGTAAACATGATCACCTCCAGAGATCTCTTAGGCTTAAAGCCATACCTGTCCAGAAGATATGTTATTGAATAAATTAGGGTGTGCACACTGTTTAAACTTTGTAAAGAAGCTAAAAGAAACAATATTTCTGTATAATCGCATATGTGTAACAGAACAAGCATACCTCTTGAGTACATTAATGGCTTCGATGGCACCCAAGACGCCAACTACACCATCATATTTCCCGGAGTATGGTATAGCGTCTATATGAGAACCTGTAGAAACTGGAGCCAGCTCAGGCTCAGAGCCAACCCTGCATAAAGTGAATCAGAATCGGAATCAAGGTGAAACTCCAAATTGGCATAAAGAGTAAATCGAGTTTGCAGCTCACCATTTACCAAAAATGTTACCAACAGCATCCTCTCTGACAGACAAACCAGAAAGGCCCATTAATTTTTTTATGTATCTGCATTTTAGTGCAATAAAGATGAATTTAGTCTTACAGGCTACACAATGCCTCAACAAATAACCGAATGCACGATACATAAAGCCTCAGCATAAATCAGTAAAGTCCACGCATTACCTCCTAGCCAGTACATCTTTTTCACTGTAAAGGACCCTTGTAACTGAAGGTGCGGGTGTATCAGAGAACGTTGATAGCTCATCAATCTAAAACATTAGAAAACATAGATGTCATGTAACTTATTCAATCTAGATTGAAACATTTAAAAGCTTCAGAAAACAACCAACAATTTGTTAATGATCATGTATCCATTAATATCAAGGCAATAGTTTGGATAGACACTATACGAACGACTAACGCTTGAAATCCAAAACCCCACACCACAAAAACAGTCATTATTAAGGTTCTTTACAATGAAGGTTTTTGTTGTTACTTGCCATACAAGTACTAAGATCACTGGTAAGATATTTTAGATATGCTTTAAAAAGAATCATCATAAACTCAATTTCTCAGTCAACTTTCATATAGGAGTATAATAATCTTGAAATAAGTTCCATCATACAATTTAGTGCCGTTATATCTCAATCTTATACTATTATTTTAATTGATTTACAGCATACCATCAATCAGTTGGATAAAAGGGAACAATCTAATAAGTTAAAAAAAAAAAACCTACTCATAGATAAAATTAAAAATAAAATCTGAAAACCTGATGTCAATTCATAAATGACCAAAAATTCCGCATAAAGATAATAGCCCACTTCACAGTTGATGGAAACCATCAAAATCATACGATTAAACAATACCCCAGTTCAGATTTCAGTTCCAATAATCAACAAGATCGAATCTTTAAAAGCAAAATATGAAATTACCTGTTCCTGCAAAGTTTCAATGTCTACTGAAAGAGAAGATAAGGAATCCTGTAAGTTGGGTTCATGAATTTGGTACCCTGAAAACTCTTCCATGGTTTTGATATATTCATCCTTCTGAGATGATATAACAACCAAAGAAGATGTTAGGCAAAGAGATAGAATGAGAAGAGAGATTCTGATAGCCATTTTCTGCTCTGTTGTCTTCCCAAGTTTTTGGTACTAATTTTGGTGCTCAGGTTTAATAATAATAATAATAATATATTACTGTATTTCTTTTTTTAAGTGTTTGTTTTGGGTGGGAATATGTGTGTGCTGAGTCAGCTCTACAGAGTCACGGTTGTCACTTGGCGACAAAAAGAACTCAAAAAGTGTCACGAATTATTTACCAAACATTTATTATCTTATAAAAACATAAATCAATTGAATTTAAAGAAAAAAATTCTTATTTGATTATGAAAATATTAATTAATTTATATTCATCCATAACTTGATCAATATTAGAAAATCTAATTTGCTTTTATGCAGTTAAATTCACAAGATGTTCCTTTTGTTTAAAAATATTTTATACTCCATTTTAACAAATTAATGAAATTTATTTCAAATTACCTAACATTTTAAGAATTCAAAATCAGTAATATATATAGAGCTACAAAAAGGAAAGAAAGAAAAATAATATTTCATGCAATCAATATAGATTTGAATTAAGAAGGAAAAGATTTATACCACTTTTCAATTAAAACAAAAGGGTAACTTAATTTTCTATTTGTTTGGGTGAATGATGAATTTGAATGTGGGAGAAAAAAATCATCTAATTAAAGATTAATTCAAGTTTTCCATGATAAAAAAAATAATTTTATAGAGCTACAAATTTAGATTTCTAGCTATGTATAATTACATAGTAAAAAATTACCATTGTATGTAATTAAAAAATACACAAATTTAGAAATAGTAAAAGATATTTCAACCTGATAAAATCATTAGATCACAGATGGGGCAAAATTAACAATCATTTAGTCCCCATAATTGTCATTAATACAGTCTTCACAAAGAAGAAGACCAACAAACCTCACATTATGAACATTAATCCCACTAAATTGAAAAAAAAAAAAAAACAAGAGATTCAAGATTTAGAGAAACTGGTGGCAATGGGGATTATGACAAGAACAATGAGAGCAAGTAGAAGAATGATCCCAATACACAAACACCTTCTGCTACTCTTCTGATGCTGTTTAGCAATCTTGAGATTCTTAGTTCCATCCATGGTGTACTGAGCTGCACTCATCACATGGTGTTCAATGTCGTCCATCTGCTCCCCCTGCGCCTCCACCATCACCGCCATGTCAAGAAATATCTGGTGCAGCTCCAGCAGGCTCTTCTCTATCTCCTTCGCCGCCTCCCGCCGGTCCTGTATCTCCACCACCGTCTCCGCCACCCTCCCCTGCCCATTCCCCTGTATTGCCCTGGATAACAACTCTTCGCCGCCGTCGCCGGAGGAGATGATCTTCTCGATCACCTCCTCGTCGGGATGTTCTCCGGTGACCGTGAAATATCTCCTCCCGACGGTCTCCTTGTGCTCCGCCATCATCTTCTGCCTTAGCGCCTGAAACTCCATCATCAGCTCTTTTAGCTTCTTCCTCAGACCGTTTGTAACAGCGGACCGGGTCCGGTCCACGGAAGTGCCGGTTTTGCAACCCGAGAGTATCCGGTTCGCGGCGTTGGACCGGTCCATGTCCTCCAGCTTGGACCGTATGGCCCGGCCCGTTTTAGGACGGAGAGGATGTCGGCGTTGACCTGGGTGCGGAGTGATTTGAGGGCTTCGGGCTTGTGGAGGGCTTTTCCCTCGTTGAAGTCGTGTAATCCGGCCAAGATTTCTCGGATTGAATTCATTTCTTGCTTCACCTCTTCGGCTTCGTGGAGGAATGCGGTGAGGTTTTGGTCGATTTGGGTCATGCCCAGTTCGAGATCCGGACCCGATTCCAGATCTTTCATGGCTTCTTTCTTTAGATCGACGTAGCTGGTGAAAGATTTTGTCATCAGATCGTTCATCTTGATTTGTTATTGGGTTTTGGTGATGAAGTGAGTATGAAAATTTGATATGAAATGTGTTGAGAGAGAGAGTGAGGAAATGAGTGTTTAGAAAGAAGGGGTTTTGTAAGAGCTAAATGTCGATTAATAGCCGTTGGATCTGATTTGGAGATTTATTACGATCTCCAACGGCTAGTCTTGAAATTATTTGCAGTAACACCCCCGGAGTCTTATTTATTTCCACAAAGCACCCAACCAGTCCCCATGGAATTTCATCATAAGGTACTATTTCTGCTGCCCTGTCATTTCTGATTCGGGGATTTTTCATATTGATACATGAATAATGCGAATCAAGGATCACAACTTGGTGTGCTTTTCTGTTTTGGAGATTCAATTTCAAGCATTGTTTGCGCTTATTCGTGTAAACAAAAGACACGATGTGACATTGAAATGTTGAGAATGAAGAAATTTAGAGGACTTGGATAACACCATAATCTAAAGTTACATTGAAATGAAAATGCACACAACCTATTAAATGAGAAACACTAGGTTGTGATCCAACTGAATTGAGTGAAATAACTACTACTACATCTTATCATAAACAACTAAAAATCAGAATTAAACCTTAACAATTTGCTTGTGCTTGATTATAAATTCTCGTGATCATAAATTCCAATGTAGGTTATTCACTTATAATTTAAATAATGATCGGGTTGCAAGTTAATATTGTTATTTACATGTAATATTATTGTAAGAGTGAGACTCTTATTCTCCTGGGACACTGTGCCCCTTTGCAATTTAATCTCTCTAACAATACATGTATTTAAATAGAATATGGAGGGGATGGTTGTGTTCACGTGGGGACACGCATGAGCTTTTGCCTTATTTTAATTTGTTCGGCAGATTACGTAACAAGTCATGAAATTTGAATTAGAAATTTAACATAAATATTCAATCCTAATTGCAACTCAAGCTATATTTCTTCTTGCTAGCTTTATTAGTACACAACTTTCCAATGGCGATGAATTTCTCATCTAATTACAGACTAACAAAAGGATACAAGTATCACTGCGTGAAGGATAACAATCAATCTGCAATTAATCAAAGTTGAAAAACGACGTCATTTTGTATTCAGATTCATAGATTATTTGCAGTCCGGCAATGGCGCACCACACAAGCACCTGTTGTGAAAGTAAGAGGTGATATCCATTTCTTGCAGCCTCCCACCCACCGGAATCCGGCCACACAGCCGGTTATAGCTCACATTCACGAACAGAAAATCCAGCTCCGTCAGCCCCTCCGGCAGCCTTCCGGTGATACCATTATGGTTCAAATCCAGCGTTCTCAAGCTCGACGGAAACTCTACTTCCGACAGATCAAACTGCAGAGCGTTTCTCGACAGATCCGCAATCTGAATCGTTTTATTCTTCCCGAACAGAAACGACGCATCCCCTTCGATCCTGTTCCGCTGCAGCTCAATCGAGGTCAGATTCAGACCAATTAGGGATCTCGGCACCGTTCCCGATAGCCGATTGTGCGACAGCCACAGGTACTGGAAACTCGGGCCGAACTCACCGAACGAGTCGGGTATGGACCCGGTGAGTCGGTTCCGATCCAGCCTCAACGAGTAGAGGTTTCCGAGTTGGGAGAGCGACGGCGGGATGCCGCCGGTGAAACCGTTGAAGGAGAGGTCGAGGAAAGTGAGGTTTTTGATCTGGCTGAGGAAGGAGGGGACCTCGCCGGAGATGTTGGTCCAGCTGACGGTGAGTGATCGGAGGTGGGTGAGTTTGGTTATGGAGGGTGGGATGGTGCCGGTGAGGTTGGTGATTTTGTGGAAGGTTAGGGTTTGGAGGTAGGGGAGGTCGCCGATGAGGGGGGAATTTGGCCGGAGATGTTGGCGGAGAAGAGGTGGAACTGGTAGATCCGGTGGGTAATCGGGTCGCATTCGACGACGTACCAATCGCAGCAGTCGGTGGTGGGGTCCCATGAGGCTAGGTGGTAAGGGTTGTTGAAGGCTTGTTTGATCTTGAGGAGAACCTTCTTATCTTGTGGGTTGCATCTTGTAGTTTTGCAGAGAGTGGAAGGAGGATGTGAGAGAAATGTTAGGAGAGAGAGAGTGAACACTAGTGTGAGTGTGATCTTCATGGTGGAGATGGATGGATGGTTTTCTTGAAGAATTTGTAATCGTGGTTATTTATAGCAAATTAGGTCAATGTGAATAATTATTACTACTCCATCTCTGATAAGTTAGTATAAATTTTTTTTGGCACGGAGATTAAGGAGTATAATAATTTAAATTATATATGGTATAGAGGGAATAATTTGAATTGTAAAAAGAAATTTAAAATATAATTAAGGCTGTGCATGGTGTTGTTCGACAATTTTTTCTATATAATTTAAATTTAATTGTATTGTGCAGTTCGACTTGGTAATCAAATTTATACCCCGATTATTGATTATGCGGTTTTAAAATATTTTAGTCGATTTTAGGCTATTTAACGATTTTATTGATGTATATTAACCTACCCCCTCCGTCCCCCAAAATATTTCACACTTTCCTTTTTCATTCGTCCCTCAAAGTATTTCACACTTTACTTTTACTAAATTTGGTAAAAAAATACATTATAACAATACTCACTTTTTACCCACATTTCAATATAATACTTACTTTTACTTACTTTTTTACATCTCCCAACTACTGTACACACATTTTTCATTAAATAAACTAAAATATATATTCTCTTTCTTACTTTATACATAAAAATACAAAATTTTCTTAAACTCTGTGCACACTAATACGTAAAATATTTGTTGGGACGAAGGAAGTATATAAATATATGGAGCAGTTAATAACCTTTAGTCATGTGAGAATGTTTGTAATCAGTTCATTAGGTGAGAGGTTAGACTAATTGATCAGTTGAAAATCGGATCAATAACTCTTCATATAGTGAAGTAACAAGAAAGTGAGTTGATATGGTGAAATTCATGGCTTTGAAGAGAAATAAAAAAGATAGGAAGTAGAATTAAATCAAGAATGAAGGTAAGGAAAATAACATTAATAGAGTTTCTTCTTTATTGGAGTAAATGAATGACTAATAAATAATGACTAAATTACATTAATGCTACTAACATGCATGAATGTAATATAAATTATTTTTACCTGTACTTTAAGAAAAGATTTTTTTTATCAACTTTATTAATTTTTTTTAAAGGTAATGTGGTATTTTTAATTATAAATTATAAAGTATGTTATGTGTTAGGTAAAAATGCTAAATTTATTATTAAGATGTGGAGTATTTTTTAAGGTTAAGAATTTATATGATGTTTTCTTATTAGGTGGTGCAAATTATAATAGATAGACGAAAATAGAGAATATAAAATTTTTTGCGATTTTTTTTTTCTCCAGCCTTAGTGGGGAAGTGGATTTTGAGAATAGAGAGTGGGCATAATTGACTTGTTTTTCTTTCATTTGATTTCTTTGACTTTCAACGCGATATCACGTGGAATGTTTTTCTTCGGACTTTGGACTGATTTTATTCTATTTTATTTTATACTCCTTATCTTGTCTTTAGATTAATATAAATTTAAAGATTATAGATAATTAGGTTGTCTTCTTTCAAAATTATTCGAGTAAATTAGGGCTGTCAATTAGATTTTAAAAAAAGAGTGTCAATATAAATTTCTAAGTGAATAAGTAGTTCAAATTTAAATTATTTTATAGAAATTAATTAGAAAATGGGGACCTAACCTAAGGCAATTAGCTTACACAGATAGCCTGGCCTACGCTGCTAAACGAAACCAGCGACACTTTAATTACAATAATAATTATTTAAATAGTACTAATATAAAGTATGATATCATATAAAATTATAAATAACCACATTTGCAAAAACTACCTCAAAGAGGTTGAATAAAAAGTATTACTCCTAATATTTTTTTAAATGATGAAAAGCAATAATAATTTTGTAAATATTTTATGCAAAATTTATAGTATAAAAATAAATGGTATTAGTATTTTCAATAAAAATTGAAAACATCTTTACTGGTAATTAATTAAGAATAAATAAAACAATCTCATTATTTTTTTATATTTAAATGGTTAGATTTTGAAATAAATTATTTTCATTTTGAAATTGCATAAACCAGAAAATAATTGAGCATTTTATTTCCTTAGAAATTTTATTAGGGACGGCTATTTGCACCCCCAAATCTACTAAATAAATCCCTAGTTTTTAATATACCCCATTAAAATTTAATGTTCATATTTAAATTACTAAATACACCTCATCTAAGATAACTTTATCCCTTTTAATTAACTATACCCTAAAAATTAAATAATGAAGAAATTCCGAGAAAATATCAATTTTGGTCATGTATCTTTTACTAAATTCAATTTTAGTCCTATAATTTTTAGTATTTTCAATTTTAGTCCTTTTAGTTTCAATTTTGGTCGTGTAACTTTTAAAATTTCAATTTTAGTTCTATAAGTTTCAAATTTAGTCCTGTATCTTTTTGAATTTTCAAAATTAATCATATTATAAATTATATCATATTTCAAAAAATACAAGACTAATTTTGATAATTTAAAAAGATACAGGACTAAATTTGAAACTTATAGGACTAAAATTAAAAATTTAAAAGTTATAGGACCAAAATTGAAATTAAAAGGACTAAAATTGAAAATAACAAAAGTTAAAGGACTAAAATTGGATTTTGAAAAAAGATATAGAACCAAAATTGATATTTTCTACAACTTCAAAATCTTGAAATCCCTTCCGATTCCGGCAATGCGGCACCGTTCTGCCCCAAAGGTCGTCAAGTTACTCTCATTAAATGAAAACATTTACTCCTGTAACGTACATCACACAAGCAATAAACTAAGGTTAAGAAAGAGGGATGTAGTCTTCTCCTCGTCTTCGTCCCACTCACCAAAGTCCAAACTACAGCATTTCCATGAATTGCAAGGGAAAAAAAATGCAACGTTGTATAACATATTTGAATCCCACATTAGGAAATAAGTGAAGGCAAAAGGTGAAGAAAGAGAAGAGAGATGTGGTCTTCAGGTGCGGCGGCGAGGGACAACTGGGAGATGCTGGTGGCGGCGGTGATTAAGATTTGGCAGATCTGCCATTAGCCTTCCAGAAGCCCCAGCATCAGTAATAAAATATATGATGTTTTAAAATGAATGATGAATTAATACGAGAATCTTGTTTCAGTTTAAATCCCCCTTCAAATGTTGTACGTTATACATGTTTTCATTTAACAGGAGGTAACTTGACGAGTTTTTGGGCGGTACGGTGACGCATTGCCGGAATTGGAAGGGGATTTGAAGATGAGTACTGTGTATGTAAAGGGATTTCTTAATTAATTAGTAGTTTTTAGGGTTTAGTTAATTAAAATGGTAGGTATATCTAGAACTCGGGTTCGTTCACCCCCATTTTATTATCTATTCCTTCAAAACTGAAATAAATCAATCTTATATATCCGTACACTTTGGTCCTAAAATTTTTTTGTTACCACTCTCTTGTCACTATTAATTTTCTCAAATCTGGCCTGCAAATAGTTTTGGAACCATAAATAAAGAGTCAGAAACTACCAAATCCACACCAGGAATGCAATATGTCGGTTTTATTTAATTTATTTATCATGTAATAATAATAATCACAAGCCGGCCACCTTAATAATTATTATAAAAATCCAACTCTTTATTTCGTATAAAAACCTACGTTCCATAATCAAGAAATTAACCACACCGCATAACAAGCTAGCAAATAAGAGAATATTTCATCGACAATGGATAGTTGTTATGGTAAGTTCATAATTCGTGTCAAGATTTCTAACTTTATTACGAGAAGTGATGATTATATGTTTGATGACGAACGAAGGTAAGAAGTCGTGGCCAGAATTGGTGGGGTCGTACGGAGAAGCAGCTGCAGTGTTGATCGAGAGGGAGAACAAGAGAGTGAAAGCCACCATTGTTGAAGATGGAAGCTTCGTCACTGGCGATTTTCGATGCGATCGTGTTCTTGTTTGGATTAATCAGCATGGAGTCGTTTCTCATGTGCCTAAGATTGGATGATCAGTTCTTCATATCATCATGCACTCAATTTAATTAAAGATTATGCTTCACTTTTTCTTTTTCTTTTTGTTCATTTTCTGGTATGTGTTGTTACTTGTTAATTGTTATAAATGAATGTATGGGTTTCATGGAGTTAAAAGTTTTTTTTTCTATAAATATTTAAAATTTTTAAATTATATCCAAAAAAAATATTTGTATTAATTTGATATTATAATTATGAATTTACTTTCAATTTTACTCAATTTATTTGCAGGAAACTTAATATTTCACTGGAAAAAGGTCACTTGCATTGCACATGACCGTTGAATTGGAGGAATCCGACTAAGCTTGTTGAGGTCGCTATCCATACAAAATTGGACCAATCATTCTACACTGTCACACTTTAATTTTGTAAACTATTTTATGCACAATTTATAGTATATATAAATAAAATAATAAAGATTGATAACATCTTTACTGGTAATTAATTAAGAATAAATAAAACAATCTCATTATTGTTTTATATTTAAATAAATGGTTAGATTTCGAAATAAATTATTTTCATTTTGAAATTGCATAAACCAAAAAATGGTTGATAATGGTTTGATGTTGACGTGGCCCATTATCAACTAGTTGGGCCCTTTTACTTGGGTCATATACTGCTATTTGGGCTCAGCTCATGTATTTTTAATATTAATAAGCGTGGCCTGTAATTTTGTAAGCTTGTGGGCTAGTTTAATCATTGTAGCAACATTTAATATCAAAATAACAACAATTTATGTTTCGGATTTAAATATTTTACATTTTCAAAAACAAAATTATTACAATCAATAAACTATAGTACTACTACCACCAGCTCCATCCTAAATTCAAAAGTAAATTTCCAAAACCTCATCTAAAATAAGTATTATGTATATTTCAAAGCGTAAAATAAGAAAAACATGCTCCAAATCACTCTTTATTTTAACCTTTTAATTAAAGAGTCATTTTCACTCTTCAAATTTGAAGAACACAAACTACTCTTCATACTTTATTATTTCATTAAATACTATATAATTATTTGTGTTTTTACTCAATAAAAGTAGTTTAAACAATTAATAAAAGAGAAAATAATGCAATAAATGAACATTGGAAAACAAATTTTAAAGAACTTGTTGGAGCACAAAAAAATTATGACTTTTTAAAAATAAAATTACCCTTTATATTGTGAAAATGCTCTTCAAATTTTGAAAGGGTAAATTACCAAACCCCCCATCGAGGTTTGTCTAAATTACCAAATAAACCCCGTGGTTTGAAAAATTAGCAATTACCCCCTTTAAAAAAATTTTTTAAAAAAAATAGTGAAATTTAAAAATATAATGTTAAATATATGGATCTTGATGTCATTTACATCCTTCTTTATTTTAAGAAAAAGTGTATTTTTATTAATGTTCAAATAAAAAACAAGTTAAATGGGGAAATTGGTAATTTTTAAAACCACGAAATTTATTTGATAGTTTGAACAAACCTCGAAAGGGGATTTTGGTAATTTACCCATTTTGAAAAGTCTTTGGAGATCTCTTATAAAATATTCACACCACAGCACCACAATTAATATGCACAATTACTCCAATTTTAACATTAATTTTCATTTAATGTTATATTTTTTCTTTGACCGTCTAACATAATAAAAAGTAATAAAAAATTATAGTATTTTTAATAAAAAATGATAACTAATTACGAAAAATTAAAACGATCTCACCATGGGACTACTCACACAAGCGTGCCCCTACTTTTATAGGATTTTTTTTATCTTGTTTTGGAATTTTATCGTCAATTCATTTAAAATTAAACTATCGCTCTAAAGGTACAGTGATATTACAGATGAGATACAAACATAAAGCAAAATCCATTAGCAACTATCTAATTATGAAAACAACATGCCTAGACTAATTCTGTCCCCAAGAAATTCAAACTCAACCAACAAAGAATTATAAAAGAAAATTAAGGGAATAAATAGACCAATTTTTATAATTTGATTCATGACTTAAATTCTTTAACCTCCAAGCATACCAAGACCATAATTGAGTTTTTGCTTCATCTACGACATGACCTGCTTTCCATTTATCATCATTGAACACTAGATCATTTATGTTTTTCCATATAAGCCATACAACACACATCCACAAACCAGCCATAAATTTTTTCTCAATTTTCTTGCATGAGAGATTACTAAAATGCATAAAGTGTACCTTTGGATAATTTGATAACGGTGTTTGAAAATCTGTCCATTTCAAACTCTCCTGCCATATTATTGAGACCTCGCTGCATTCAAAAAATACATGATGAACTTCTTCAGGAACAGCTTTGCATAGTGGACATATATTCTGAACTCCCGTGGGCAGACTTCCTCTTCTTTGAAGTTCCACTGTGGTTGGTATTCTACTTTTCAAAATTCTCTAGGCGTGGATTTTGATTTTCAAAGCAACTTCACTTTTCCACAATCTTTTGTAGATTTCAGCACTCGAATCTCTTCTTCCTTCATTGGCCCTCCTATGCAGTAAATGATAGACTTCGTTGATATAGTATCTCCCTTTCTTGCTATCTTTCCATTTCCAGCTATCTAGAGTGTCTTTCTTCAAGAATGACCTGTTAATAATATCAATAAGCTTGTTGGTAGACTCGGACTCCCACTGTCTAAGTGTTCTTCTCCAAACCAAATTTCATAACCAAGATCCAGACTCCCACTTCCCCATACGTGACACTAACTCACCCTAATTCAAGCTGATATTATATAATCTTGGAAACCTAGACTCTAACGATGACTCATCTATCCAAACATCCTCCCATAACCTAGTACCCGAACCATTGCCAATGACTCTTGCAATATTTTCTATGAACCAATTACTCTTACAATCTTCCAAACTTAAGAGTACTCCTCCCCACCAACCTCTCCCATAACCCCTAACCTATAATCCCAGGGGTTGAAACCCAAACCCCCACACCCAAAAGAACAAGACTCAACAACCCTTGCCCATAATCTACCCTTTTAGTTAAGAGCCCTCCAAGCCCACTTCTCAACTAAAGCTTTATTAAACAGCCCCATGTCCCTGACCCCAAGCCATCCCAATTCTTTTTCAAGAGTAATAGTATTTCAGTCAATCCAAGCTATTTTATTAGAACTCTCACCACCCCAGAGAAATTTGCATTGTAGCGAAATGATGTTTTTGATCACACATTTAGGGGCTCGGAAGATAGACATAACATAGGTCGGTAGTGAAGCGAGAACAGCGTTCAGAAGGACTAATCTACCACCAATGGATAGTTTCAAATCTTTCCATTTCCTTAACCTGTTCTTGATCTTATCTAATACATATCTCCAATCCTCATTCTTTTTGTGAGACCATCCCACTTGTACTCCAAGGTATTTCATTGGCAAGTTGCTAATAGGACATCATAATATCTCTGTCATATCCAGCTCCATTCCATCTTCCAAATTAATCCCAACAAATGAGCATTTTTTATGTTGACTTTCAGTCCTGTCAATAGTTCTAGGATTAGCATCAATCTTTTAAGGAAAATCACATTTTGAAAATATGTCTTTCCCACAAAAATGGTATTATCTGCAAACTGAAGATGGGACACCGAAATTTCATCTCTTCCAATCAAGGTCGGCTTATATATTCCCAAACTAATAGCCTTTTTCATGAGAACTTATGCACTCTGCAGCGATTATAAAGAGAAAAAGAGATAATGGGTCTCCTTGCCTAATGCCTCTTTCCAGTTTGAAATCTCCTGAAGGGCTGCCATTAACCAATACTGAAGCTCTCGCGGACAAGAAACAAGCTTTCATCCACCTAACCCATTTAGCATAAAGTTGAAAGCTTTTAGCATATTGATCGGTGTGAAATTCACCTAGGTTTTAAGTGGATTTTTGTGGTTTTAATTCAATAATTGAGCATGATTTTAATAAAAATACTATTAATTGCTTGATTATTTGGAGAAAGGTATTTTTGTTTATTTTTGCAGAAAAATGAGTGATTTTGATAAAAATTGATTCTACAAGTGAAGAGGAAGATGTGATAGAAAATGGAGCTCGATTTGGAGTTGAAACGAGTAAGAACTGGCCAAAGAAAAATTTGCAATAAATCTCATTTTTGGTCTCATGAGCTAAATTATCCCATATTGATTACTTACCACAAATTCCTCTCATTCTACCACTACATGAACCCACTTGTCCCAAATTGGAAACTCACTCAAATTTCTCTCATCCTTACTACTATAAATGCACTCTTCCATGAAAGCAACCATGGAACAATTCTCCACCCATCAAATTCCATTAAATTGAATCATTTCAAGATTCAATAGTTGAGAGGGCTTTTAAGTAAGACCTCCATGGTTGATATCCCTTCCCCTTTCGGGGCGAGGGATCCGTAGTTTAAATATTTTTCTAGATTAGGATTTAATGCTTTCCAAAAAGGTGGAAATATCAAGGAAAGGATGAGCTTGGTGGATGTAAAAACTTCATTCGGTGAAATCTAATCCTATTTATTATCTTTTTATTTTCTTTATTTTGGATGTTTAAATGATGCTTGAATTATGAATTAATTTGTGATATTGTTTAATTGTGTTCCCGGCTTTGATTAGTTTTATTTATGGATGATTAATTGCTTAATCTATATGTTTGATTTGTGTGGTTAATTATATAGTGCATTTGGTTAGAACGAGAGTTCAATTATGTGTCTTAGGAATTAATTGAATTATTTCATCATGTGAGTTATGTGGATTAATGTGGGAAGAGTTGGAGACGACCTCTCATGTTTAAAACTACATAAGTGGACACTAGAGAGGTTAGATCGAGAGGTTAATTAATCTAGTGAGAGGAACTCAACCTTAGTGAATTCATAGTATCTAGAAAATGAATATTACCTATAATTTAGTACCTTTTAGGGAACTCGTACGTGTAATTAGTACCTATTGGAAGGTGTTCCCTATGGTATCGATCCTATGTGTTATTTTGGGGTCTTTGTAAGAGCCTACATCCTCTTCATCTCGAGAGAGAGTTTAGGTAGAATTTGTGATCGCTCTTACTATGATAGCTTAAATTGGAAGGCAATTAGATGTGTTACATGATTGATTCATTTGAAGTGCATCATGAAAACTTCCTTTCCATTGAAAATTCCAAAAATATTGTAATTAGTTTCATTTCATGCTTTTTATTCCTCTCTTCTCGGTCGTTCCTAACTAATACGAGATTATAACTTGAAGGCCATGAATCCTAAATTCCCCGTGGTTCGATAAATTCTTTAATTGGTCATCCTGACTATATACGATCAATCAAATGGCGCCGTTGCCGGGGAATTTAGTTGTATTTATGACTTCGGGTTTTGTTAAGTGTTAGGATATGGAGATTTTTTTTCTTTGATTTGTTTTTTGTTGTTGTTTTATGGTTGTGTTTGTAGGGACGAAAGCGTGGTGCCATGGTATTGGCCTTGAAGAGCAAAAGAGTGGTGCAAATTGAGGTAACAAACATCTTTTCAACTTAAATTCGACTTGTCTAATTTAAGTTTGGGGGGCATGTCATATTTTACTTGACTTTTCTACGGTTTGAATTATAAAAATTGCATCAATGAACTCCTATTTGAGCATATTGCATCGACGCACGTTTAAATCCTTACTTTTTTTTTGGCACATATTTTCTCCTTTTTTGTTGTTTTTGTTTTTCGTGCTTTTCTTACTTTCAATAAGGAGAAATCTTTCTTGGCTCTTTTGTACTTCATTTTGAGAAATTTTGAGACTATGATATTTGGTTGGCACTTGTGACGAGATAGATTTTTACTTATGTACTTGTTGAGTTATGGTTTATGCTTGTTATGTGTTTTTTTCACTACTACAAGCCCGTGAGATTTTGAGCCTTTAAAATCATAATATCAAACGGTTTTCCTTTCTTGTGTGCATCATTCTTTTGTGTGCATTCTAGAACTTGCCATTGTGTCTTCTTAAAGCTACATGTGTGTGAAGATTGTTGGAAATGATTTAAGGCCATCTTTGTGTTGACAAGTCATTTAGCCAAATTAATCCTACCAAATGAAATTATTTCGTAGTTTGCCCCGTTGAGCTTATTATCCTTATTTCTTTGGCAACCTACAAATTTAGCCATTTTTATCCATATTTTATGTCCTAATCACCTTTGTCGATTAGTAGAGGATTAATGGAGATGAAATGGTTGAATTGAGCTTACAAAAGAGTTTGGAAAGAGAAAAATGGTGAAAGTGCTAGAAAAGAGGGAAAAAATAGAGGTTGTGTGAAAAAAATTGAGTAAAGCTTGTATAAAAGAAGCATAAAGGAGCTCTACTAGAAAAAATGGAAAGAGAACCATATGAGAAAAGAGAGAAGAAACTCAAAAGTGGAAAAAAAAGGTTTGTTAGTGTGTCGGATGGAATATTACATTTTTCTTAAGGTGAAAAGAGAAAAAGAGAGGATGAGAGTTGAAGTGATCAACCAACTTAAATTCTCTACTAATCTTGAACTTACTTTTCCTAAAAATTTTCCTACCCAAGACCAAAGAGCCTACATTACAACCACATCAAAGACCTTTTTGATTCAATGATTAACACATACAAGTGGTAGAGAGTTTAGACCTTTGGCAAGAATATGGTAATGACATGCATTTGAATTGATTTTTGAGTGTTTACACTTCTCCCATACACCCCTAGAGTGTGAGAGTGAAAAGCAAAATTTAGAGAGGAGTAGTGGAAGTTTCACTTGCTTGCGTATTTTCTAAGCTTAACTTGTATGCATTTAAATTGATGTCTTGTCGCTTGTTTTGATTGAATTGAAATGGCTTTGAAATGACTCAATCTCATTGATATCTTGATTCAATTCTAGGTGAATTCCCCTCCTCGTTCTTTCTTTTCTTTCGTTGCTCAAGGACGAGCAACACTTTAAGTTTGGGGGTTTGATAGGTGTGAAATTCACCTAGGCTTTAAGTGAATTTTTGTGGCTTTAATTCAATAATTGAGCATGATTTTAATGAAAATATTATTAATTGTTTAATTATTTGGAGAAAGGTATTTTTGTTTATTTTTGCAGAAAAATGAGTGATTTTGATAAAAATAGATTCTACAAGTGAAGAGAAAGATGTGGGAGAAAATGGAGCTCGATTTGGAGTTGAAACGAGCAAGAACGAGCCAAAGAAAAATTTACAATAAATCTCATTTTTTGTCTCATGAGCTAAATTATCCCACATTGATTACTTACCACAAATTCCTCTCACTCTACCACTACATGAACCCACTTGTCCCACATTGGAAACTCACTCAAATTTCTTTCATCCTTACTACTATAAATACCCTCTTCCATGAAAGTCACCATGGAACAATTCTCCACCCATCAAATTCCATTAAATTGAATCATTTCAAGATTCAATAGTTGAGAGGGCTTTTAAGTAAGACCTTCATAGTTGAGATCACTCCTTCTTTCAGGACGAGGGATCCGTAGTTTAAAAATTTTTCTAGATTAGGATTTAATGTTTTCCAAGAAGGTGGGAACACCAAGGAAAGGATGAGCTTGGTGGATGTAAAAACTTCATTCGGTGAAATCTAATCCTACTTATTATCTTTTTATTTTCTTTGTTTTGAATGTTTAAGTGATGTTTGAATTATGGATTAATATTGTTTAATTTTGTTCCCGGCTTTGATTAGTTTCATTTATGGATGATTAATTGCTTAATCTATATGTTTGATTTGTGTGGTTAATTATATAGTGCTTGTGGTTAGAACGAGAGTTCAATTATGTGTCTTAGGAATTAATTGAATCATTTCTTCATGTGGGTTATGTGGATTAATGTGGGAAGAGTTGGAGACGACCTCTTATGTTTAGAACTACATAAGTGGACACTAGAGAGGTTAGATCGAGAAGTCAATTAATCTAGTGAGGAGAACCCAACCTTAGTGAATTCATAGTACCTAGAAAGGGAATATTACCTATGATTTAGTACCTTTTAGGAAACTCGTACGTGTAATTAGTACCTATTGGGAGGTGTTCGCTATGGTATCTATCATATGTGCTATTTTGGGGTTTTTGTAAGGGCCTACATCCTCTTCATCTCGAGAGAGTTTAGGTAGAATTTGTGATCGCTCTTACTATGATAGCTTAAATTGGAAGGCAATTAGATGTGTTACATGATTGATTCATTTGAACTGCATCATGAAAACTTCCTTTCCATTGAAAATTCCAAAAATATTATAATTAGTTTCATTTCATGCTTTTTATTCCTTTCTTCTCGGTCGTCCCTAACAAATACTAGACTATAACTTGAAGGCCACGAATTCTAAATTTTTCGTGGTTCGATAAATTCTTTAATTGGTCATCTTAACTATATACGACCAATCACATATCCTCCAAATAGGACCAATCTACCGAATCATATGCTTTAGAGAAGTCTATCTTATAACAGAATATATCATTTTTCCTATACTTTGCATCTTCAATAATGTTGTTCAGCGTGACAATGCTGTCCAAAATCTGGCGACCACCAATAAAAGCTGATTGTTCCTCGAAAATTATTGAATTGAGCACTTTACTAATCCGCTCCATCAATACCTTTGCAAGCACCTTGTATATACTACCGATTAATGAAATCAGTCTGAAGTCCGAAATGTCTGATGAAGCTTCATTTTTCTGTATTAATGTGATGAATGAATTATTAAGTCCCAAAGTGAGCTTTCCATTTCTGTGAAATTCCTCAAAAAATCTCATGAAGTCCTCCCTGAATGTATCGCAATAGCCTTGAAATATACCGATGTTCATTCCATTGGGCTCCGGGCTTTTTGTAGTGTTGCATGACTTGATTGCTGACCATATTTCTTCCTCAGAGAACGATTTGACCATCTCATCTCTAGTATGTGATGGTATCTTTCTGGTGACAACCTCAGGGCTAATTCTCAACCTCGTCATCTTGACTTCACTGAAGTGGGACTTAAACATCTTGTGTATGGCTTCCTTAACTTCAGATACCTCCTGAGTCCGTCTACCGTCCACGTATAAATCTTTTATTTCATTCCTCATTCTTCTACCATTTATAAACTTATGGAAAATTGCTGAGTTAGTGTCCCCATACCTCAACCACTTGATCTTTGCCTTATGAACTAGAAAACTGTTTCTATCTTTGATATCACATAATAGCAGTGCTCTTTTTATATTTCTGGCCATTATTTCTTCATCCTCTAGATCGAAAACCTCGTCTAGAATATTCCATTTCCACACTGCTTCCTTTTTATTCTCAACCTGTTTATCCAGTCTACCAAACACCTTTTCATTCCATACTTTCAAGTCCGTCTTTAGATATTTCAGTTTTTCCTTCAATACATATCCGCTCCAGCCATCTACTTGATTAGAATTCCATTTTTCCTCCACTGTATCTTTGAAATTCGGATGCTTTAGCCATGCTCCTATACTTTTGAAAGGTTTTGGTCCCCAATCTACAGCCTTAATGTCGAGAATTAGATGGCTATGATCTGAAATGGTTCTTTTTGCCCCTCACAGATAAGAGTTCGGCCACGTCGATAACCATTTTGTACTTAACATGATTCTATCTAGCCTATTTTTGCAGCTACCGTCACCTCTGTAAAAAGTGAATGATCTGCCATGAAGAGTTACGTCTATCAAATTTGACTCCCTAATGAATATATCAAATTTTCTAGAGCCCCGAGTCTGATATTAGCATCTAATCTCTTTCCAACCCTCTCTGAACCTCTTCGTATTGCATTAAAATCCTCTCCTACGCAAATACATTTCCCAGCCTGTTGATATATTACTTGCTTGAGTTGTTCCCAAAGAATTGACTTTTCATGCTCATCACATGGTGCATAAATGTTGATCAGGCAGCATTCCATGTTGTTTTCTTTTCAAATTCCATTAACCACCAACGCTCCTCTAAAGTGCCAAGAGCTTCTTGCTATAAATTTTTCAACATCCCAAAAGGTTAGAATTCTTCCAGAACGACCTACTGATCCCCTAAAACTCCACTCAAAATTCATTCTTCCCCATAAATCCACTCCAACCTTGTTGTAAACCATTTCTAGCTTTGTTTCTTGAATGAAACCAACTGCAATTTTTTCTTTCAATATCCACTCTTTGATTTCCCCCTTTTTCCCTCTAGACCCCATGCCACATACATTATAGCATAAAATCTTCATCCGGAACACTCTTCCTCCTTGTCCCTAGTCTCATTATTTTCATCATACCTTGCCAAAATCATTGATTCAAGAGTATCGATGATTACCTTGTCTGATTTCTCAGTTTGGAGCCCGAGTTTTTTGCTGAGATTCCAAGTTTCCACCGCTTCTTTTCTTGCTCTATTCTTGTTCTCCACTTTCTTAACTTTGTGGTTCTTCTTGTTACCCTCCACCGGTGTATCCATTTCAGCCAAAAATTCCTTCAGTCTTTTCTTACTGATTTTTTTGCTTGGTTCTTTGTGATCTTTTTAGCATTCTTTCTTTCTCTTGAATTCTCCTTTTTCATCTCCCTTCTAATTCTTTCTTCCTGAATCTCCACATCCTCCATAAAGAGAATTGGGGTTTCCGGCCTTGCGTTTCCTTCCTCTTCCTCCTCGATCTCCTTCAACACACTATCGACCTTTGATAGAATATGCATATTTCCATCTTGTGGGTTTGTGCCTTCTGATCCAGAATGGTTATCTTCTTTTCTTTTTTCTAATTCCAAGTCTGGGCTTATTTCTTTATTTTCCTCTTCTGTGTTTAATGGGCTAGATTCATTTGGCCCATTTGTTTGGTCCAAAACTTGATTTATTTGATTAAATAGGTGGAGGCCCATCCATCTGTGACTCATCATCATGTGGCTCAACTTTGTTCTCTTCTGAATCCATGTGTTTTGAATTTTCGAGAAAAGTATCGCTACTTTTCGTCTGACCGCCGTCTTTGGGACTGTAACCATTCCTTCCAACGAGCTCCTCTTCCTTGGGAATCGAATTCGAATTATTGCTCTTGTCTCCCAAAGTTAATTCGCCGGCAGGATTTTCCGGCAAGATATCCACCTCCTTGCACCTTGCATTTGCCTGCACATACAATGGACCTTCAAATTCCTCTTATTCTTCGTAAGAGAATTCTGATTCAGATTCGACGTCAAACGCATCAGCCCGCCATGAGATTTCTTCTATTACTCTTATCGAGTACATTTTTCCGTCGATGCTCGCCTTCAAATTCCTAAAGGTACAGTGATATGACACTACAAAAAAATTACTCCCTTGTCACAACAAAGTTTTCACACTTCCTATGTAAATTACAAAGGATATGTGAATACTCTGTTGGGACGGAGGGAGTATTTTTTAGCAACGGAATTTACCAACGGAATTCAATCTGTTAGTAATTACCAATATATTAGCAGTCAAAATGACATTTTTTTCTATTAGCAATGGAATGTCAACGGATTTATTCTCTATTTTACCAACGAAATTCAATCCGTTGGTAATTACCAACGGATTTATTTACCAACGAAATTAATTTTTCGTTGTTAAAAAATTATCAACCACCACTTTACCAAACGGAAATTTACTAACGGATTCCTTTGCTAATATGTTGGTAATTTAATTTAACAATGTAATTATAACTTTTACCAATGTAATATTCCGTTGGTAAAAAACAGTTTTTTTGTAGTATGATATTACTATTTTATCCTCGTGATTTATAATTTATCTCCTTATAAGTTTTACTGAAATGAGTCAACCTTACATATATCCATACACTTTGGTGTATAATAGACTCACTCTTACCCTAGCTAATTCTTGGCCCTAAAAACTTTTTGTTTCCACTTTCTTGCCACTAATAATTTCCAAAATCTGGCCTAATAGTTTTGGAACCATAAAGACTAAATCCACACCATGAATGTAATATGTAATATGCTGGTAATTTTATTTAATTATCATGTAATAATATTCACAAGCCGGCCAACTTACTTAATTACTACAGTATATGCTAATTATTATAAAAATTCAATTTTTTTTACTATAAAAACCTAAGTTCCACCATCAAGAAATTAACCACACAGCAATACAAGCTATAACAGGTTGCAAATAAAATAATATTTCATCGACAATGGAGAAATGTCTTGGTAAGATTAATGATCCTTTCATAATATACATTTCATAATTAATATCAAGATTTCTAACATTTTGACGAGATGATGTTTAATGACGAATTAAGGTAAGAAGATGTGGCCAGAATTGGTGGGGTCGTACGGTGAAGCAGCAGTAGTGGTGATCGAGAGGGAGAACACGACAGTGAAAGCTTTCATTGTTGAAGATGGATTATACGTGACTCAGGATTTTCGATGCGATCGTGTTCGTGTTAGGACTACTTAGGATGGATTTGTCACTAAAATGCCTAAGATTGGATGATCATATCTTCCATTGATATATATATCATCGTGCACTCAATTTAAATAAATAATATGCTTCACTATTTTTATTTTTGGGTGTGTTGTTACTCGTTGTTAATAGTAATAAATGGATTTATGGTTTACATGCAGTCATAATTTTATTTTATTTTTGGTGGCATTAATCTTAATTAGCGTTGTGGCGTAAAGTTTTTTTTTTTTCAAATGTTATTACATTTTTTTTAGGGTTTTATATGGTGAATTCCTTCATAATTAATTAGGATAATTTAATTTTTCCTAATTATAATATGTTCAATTTCAAATTCATTGCATGAAGATATTACTATTTTACCTAATATATCACAACTAATTTTTTTAAAGTCGCTCCTATGTAAATCTTCAACTCGCCCACCTTCCGTAGTATATACTCCATTTATCTTTTTATTTATCTTTTCTCGAGCATTTTCAATAAATATTATTTTACATATATCACATGTATAATATATTGCATATGTTCAAATTCAGTTAATAATATTCTATAAATTTTAAAATTTTATTAAAAATAAGAAAATTTACACAGTAATCCCGTCTAAGCCCGTTATTTAAGGGGATTGGATCACAAGAGATTGTTATAATATTCCATAAAATTAATAAATGAATTCAATCAATTCTTATACACATTCCTTCATCGGAATTTTTAAGCTTATCAATATAGACAAAGTTTCTTGTGAAACGCTACTAATGTGGGATAGTTTGTAAGACGTATTAAAGTATGTCTATTATATAGATAAAATATGTTTAATTGTTGTTAAAGTATGTTTTGTAAAGTATGATTTAGGATCTTATAATATGATTTATTATTTACATATTTTAACTACAAATAAGCATACTTTAGATTATATGATAAGCATAATTTAATAATGAGTCAATCCGTCTCACAACCATCTCACAAAAAATTCGTCTCACATGAGTCTCTCATCAATCTAATGATTTTAATGAATTAAATTAAATACTCTTTAATTAATATTAAAAATATATTTTGTACCAAAATCTAAAACAAGTATTATTCATGATTTTTAAAACTCCCATAAATTTTAAATAAATATAATCTTATACTCCATATTAGTTCATGGTTTTTACTTTTTTCTATGTCGTACTTTAAAAAAAAATTACCTCAATTTAATTAAAAATAAATTATCAACCCAAATGTACAGAATTATGAATATCAGTGGACTAGACACTAACTCGTAAATATATAAATAATAGTAGAATCGAAATAGAAAATTCTCAAATCGATAAAATCAACAAGAAAAGTCCACTTAGGAAGTATCCGAGCTTGTAGGAAAAGTAATTAATTAATCTGTTGAACAAATTATTCATGACGAAATGTAAATGTTGGAACTAATTAAGGAATTAATTAAGTACATTAAAATTAATTAATTCGTTAAAAGCACCATCAAATATCGCGTGTATATGCATGAATGGAAAATAAATTAATAAATAAATAAACAAATAGATAAATAAATACCATCTTTAATTTAGTACGTAGAATTAACTTATTTTTATATGTAATTTTCAAATTTCTCCCTTTTTCGTCATTACAACTCTTGACCACGCAATTTGTTCAACCACGAAAAGTGACCAAAATCTGGTAAAAAAACATTATATTGAATTTATTGCCCACCAATGTTTAACTATACAAGTATATATTATTTACAATAATTTTCCAGTCAAAGATCATATCCACGTTTTTAATTAAAATCTGTGATCATATATAAAGTACAAAATGATAACAACTAGGCAAAGTCAATAGAATTGAAATTCCCATTAACAGCTTAATTTCCATGAAATTACCAGATTTAATAATTAAAATATACCTATAAATAATCATCCACTCTTATATTTCTCATTCACATTGATCATTTGTTTTCTAGGAGGAATTGAAGTTAATAAGCATAAATGGTTTCCTATAAGCTTAGATTGTTTCTTATTTTTCACATTTTATTCTTCATTTCAATCTCGATAAACGCATCAAATGCACGAATTTTACACATGGATGAGTGGTTAAAAGGTTCATTGCTTGAAGAATCTCTACGAGGTACAGTGCCACCCTCCGGTGGTTCTCCATGCACAAACATCCCCGGAGAGAGTGGCGGCCCATGCGCGTTGAAGGAAAAGCACTTTGCCGGTGGTGGCGCCGCCCATGCACCACCACTAGCTTCTTCATATAACTAGGGACAAGGGTTATCTTCATGTATATAATTCTACTTCCATTTTTTCATTCCATGCAACGAGAATTTTACATCTCGATCGATTGGATATTCTTTTATTTTTGCATTTTTTTTTTAAATATATGTGGTGCGTAATATATATGTACGTAAAACAATATTGTACATGTTTATTGTTATGTATTTTTAAATGACACTCTGTATTCTGAATTGAGGATCAAACTAATAAATCTCTTCGTTTTTCTTTTTTTCTTTTTTTTTCATCCTTTTTTGAAGAAATTCACCATTAAAGCTTGGTGAATTTCTGTGTATAAAGTTAATAAATTGAAGTTCTGTGTATTTAAATTTCCATACAATTTATCTCACATGGTAAATAAAGTTTAATTACTTTTTTCTTTTTAGTATACTTAGAAGTTAGTTCACCAAGCATCATATTTTCCCTTCTCCAAGTCTCTTTATATCTCCCCTCCTAATTCGTTCCCAATAGAATCGAACCTGGATCTCTCTTCCCAATGAAATCGAACCTGAGTCTTTCACTCAAGTGAGAAGACCACTAGGTGGGCTAGCCCACCAATTTATAATTTTTTTTTTTTACATTTCTTATATTATGAAAAAGGAGCTATATTTATAGGCAAATATACAATAAACTATTTCATGAATAATTTAGTGTAAATGAAGAATCTAAAATGACCTACGGTCTCATCAAGACTGTTACAGGGGTTTGAATCAGTCATAGAATTCATAATCTGGGTCAAATATGTTGCCACAATCTTGAAATATGTACAGTTGGGTCAAAGTTGTAATTCTCATTATTTTAATTCATCTTTGCAATGCTTCACAAACCCATGCATGACAACTGAAATCTTGCAATTAATACATGTTTTAATTATACCATAAATTATGCACACACTAATTTCACATTGCAATTTTGGTGAGACAGAGAAATGATGCTAAATTTTAGATAGCGGATGTCAACACAAATAGAAGCCTTAATTCATTAAAAAAAAAAAGAGTTAGAAAGAGAGTGAGAGAAGGTAAAAGCGAGACGATGATTATCCAGCAAATTAATCAAGAAGCCTCAAGATTAAAGTATAATAAAAAGAAATAAAAAAAAAAAGTAGAACCATTTACAAGATGTAATCTTAAACGATAAAGGTTACAACCTCAACTTGAAATCTAAACACCAATAATTCCCCCTCTTGGATAATTATTACAACCAACATCATATTTCCTGTAACAAACCCCCCACACCTATTAAATGTTTGTTTCTGTAAACCTTTTCAAAGTCCATTTGAAGGTCTGAAAACAGTATTATACCCATTGATGCCCACACCGACGTTGGGGTACTCCGGCATATGGTACGGGCGATACCCATCGTTCGTTTCCATATTCCGGATACCCAACAAAGATGAATCAGCACTCATTTGCCACTGATTCGGAATGAAACCATCCACCTGCCCGTTCATATACGCCCGTGAACTAGACCCGGGAATCATATCCCTAATCGAATCATAAGTTCTCCCAGACGTACCATAACCATGTTGAAACCCATCGTCATGGTAGCTTCGCGTCCTATCAAACCCACATGAGCTCACTGATGGGCCGGGGTCCCCAGGGAATGTATATTGTCTGTTGATGTGTGGTGCACCGGTACTGCTGAACCTTTGGTAATAGTCGGAGTGTACTCTGGCCACCATTCCAACTCCATGCTCATCATCGAGCAAGTCATTGATGATGTCCAGGTGTGGAAAGTCGTCTGGCAATGCGTGGTTCACGCGCCCAGATGTGCAGGCCGGAAACTCGGAAGGGAGGTGATCCTGAGATCTGCTCTGCATCAGATCAAGACTCTGCATCTCATTAACCAGGGGGTTATGATCAGTGTGTAAATTCCTACTGTCACTCCTTTGAGGGCGCTCCATCCATATGGTCCCATTCTGCAACATATCGTGATGGTTCATCATTCCAAATGAAAGACTCGGCTTGATTGGATTAGGATCCATTCTATCAGATGCGTGTGGTGAAAACTGTGGAGCAGATACAAGGGCAGGTGCCTGAGAGTAAGAATGCGATGCATTTACCACTGAATTAGAGGAGTGATTCTGAGAGTAAGCAGATGAACTTCCAGCGACAGGACCGCCCATCATTGCATTTCGATACGACTGTGGCACATAACTAGGGGATGCATAGGCTGAAGTTTCAGGGCCCAGCCGACCAGCTGCACTTACTGATCGGGCCAATGCAGGTGCTGTTTGGACCACGGAGACAACGGGAACAGCAGGCCTAGGGCCAGGTACCAAAGGAGCACTCAATGGTCTTGACACAACAGGAGGTACAGGGGTGAATGAGGGCTTATCACTCATCACTGGAGCTTCCTGTGATGGGAGCTTCTCACTCCCAACGTGTTTTTGATGTCCAGAGGACTTTTCAGCAGGTTTTGAAGATATAAGTTTCTGTTGGCCAGCTTCAATCACTTCCTGTGTGGGAACACTTGAAACTTGCCTTTGATGCCCAGAGGGCATTTCAGCAGGTTTAAAAGTAGCAAACTTCTGGGGAACAGGTTTCGAAATGGAATTGTGTTCTGATGAATTTGTTGAGTTATCAGCTAGTTTACGACTGTCTGAAGATTTTTTAACAAGGATTGTACCACTTGGAGAACTACTCTTTGATTCCAACTTCAGCAAAGGAATGCCATTTGAAGGGCTCCTTGGTGAGGACGCTTCCACCTCCACAGAAACTTTACCACTAAAATTTCTGCTTGTGAAACGAGCTTCTTCCTCCTATAACCAAATAAAAGATTAAAAATAGAAGATTAATCATTCAATAAAGAGGCGTGGATACAGTGCAAATTAACGTGCCCCAAAATGGTGATCAATTTGTACAAATGAGTATAGAATCATTTATTGATGCATAAATCTGAAACACCTGAATTTATATTTAGAAGAAGATGGCTCTAGGCTAGCAAAGCATGAAGAAACCTTAAGAGTGGAACAGCTAGAGACATGAAACAATGCATGGTTAGTATCATAAGACTGCAAATAGTCTATCTACTGAGATGGAGTGGATCTGGTTTGGGTAATTCGTGAATAATGGAAACTTAAAAGTTGAATTTGAAACAGAAGAAAAATGATACAACTAACCACGTTCACATCGCAACCTATGCATGTAATTTTATTGCCACTCCCTTGAAATGAAGTATCATCATTATGGAAAAAGATAAGCACCTTTTTCCCCACTTTCTGCTCGGACCCTTTTACCACTTTATCCTGCAAAGGCTGAGCAGACAGAGATGAAAATTCAGCTCTGATGGAACTACGAGATGCATCATTTGAGTGCCTATCATCTAGAACAGCTTCCAATGGTCGCCTAGGTTCTTCATTAGCCCAATCAGATGTACCAGATGTCACCTTGACTTGATGGTTCCTCCCTCTGGAAAATTGATCAGAAAAGATGTCAAATCCACCACTGTCATAGCAGTCAATACTGAGACAGTAGGGAGAAAATATGCTACCTGCTAGGAGATTTTTGCTTATGATGATAAGGAGAATTGCCTTTGAGAGGCACACCTCTAACAGAAGGAACCGAGTCAGAGGAACAAGTTGATGAGCTATCATCCACTGCAGATGGAACTCTTCCTTCAGTGCCATTTTGAACACCTGAAAGCCCAGTAATTCCAGTGCCACTAGCTTCCATAAGAGGTTGGACTTCAGAAGTATCTGTATCCCAATTGATAGAACTCACAGTTCTGTCTTCATCCGGCAGGATCATTTCAGGAACACCATCTACAGAATCAGACACATCAGAGACATCTTCAATAGGCCCAGACTTTTCAAGTACAAGTTTCAGATTGGCAGCCATCTCTCCTCTTTCAGCAGTAGGACTATCTTCCTCAATCTTGTCCTGAACAGTGCTGCTAGCTTTATCATCCCTTCCTTTATCCTTTCCTTTGCTTTTATTCTTTTTCTGTTTACCCTGACATTGTGTAGATAAAACACAGAGATAAATTCGATAGCTATAGCAGAAAGAGTTCATGATGACATTCTTACTTCCCTTCTCCACTATCAACCAATTAAGCACAAAGAAACAGAAAAAGAAAATTTAAGAACAAGCAATTCCCTCTACAATAACTGAAAAGAAAGATGCTGTGCTGATAGAGAACACATGATATATATACACCAAGAAAATGAAAATGCCATAAAATCTAAGTCATAAATATGAATCATATGAAGCTTCACCACCGTTCTTTAATTACCAACAAACATTAAATAGCATTTACAACTATTGAATTAAATAAATGATAACCCCAAGCACAAAAGTCGAACGTCTCTATTTCTTTGAATGAAAATTGCTTAGATTTTACCATGTAGAATGGAAATCTATCAAACCTGCTTTTTTTTGGACTTCTTTTCCTTGTCTAATATTCCACGTCTTGCTTTTTGCTCAATCTCAGCAAGCCAAGCTGCCTCCTCTTCGCGGATGAGTTCCTCTTGTTTCTTCAAAGCAACAGCCTCTTGGTATGCATTTTCAATTTTACTGTTGTACAAAAAAACAAAACTAAGAACTCTATAATAAAAGGATAATATTGGTGAATCATAAAATCCACAGATATATAATTTACAGAAAACATTATGATAGAACAAATTGAAACAGGAAAAATTTAAAAACAAAGTAATGAAGGAAATACATTTGAAATAGAATCCAGGTTCAACCTTCCACGTAACACAATTATTATTAATAAAAAAAACCCCATCTTTTCCACCTAATTAGTTCACATTTCCACCAAGACAAAAAAATGGGTGTGAGTGAGCGTGTGTTAACCAACACTACCATGATCCAGATAAGAAAAAGAAGTGTGCTGCTGAAAACTCCATTGATGTAACATGAAGACGTCTCTAAATTCATGAAGCAAGGCGAAAGCATTAACCGTTTTGCTAATGCAAACAGGAACAAAATTAGAATCAAACAAAATACTCTCTAATTTTCTGAAAATTTTTCATACATACTCCATTGCATAGCGAGTTCAAGCAAAAACAGCAAATATACTAAGAAACGTTGCAAATACCATATTGACCACAAATAGCAAAACCAAGATTGCTTGCCCTATTTAATATGAAATATAACTAAAACCTGAATATGTGAGCTAAGACAAAAAGCTCAACAGTCCGGCGACCCAATTCAGTAAGTCGCCTCTCATCGCGTTCAATAAAATCTTTGTTGAACTCCTCTCCAGCAGTCCCATCCTAAAATTTGGGTTAAAGAAAAATCACAGAATCAGCAAACAAGGTACAAAAAATAAGATGATCTGAAACTACGGAAATACAGGGTGGAAGTCAAAGAAAGATAGAAATTATCATGCTTACAAGAATGAGGCCTATTCTCGCTTTCAAACAATCAAGCTATTAATAGAGTAAATTTCATTTCAAATATAGGGCAGTACCTTTGTAACAACAGTAACAAACCTTAACAAAAGATTCTCTGATAATAGGAATCCAACATGTAATGTAGCAGACCAAAAGAGAATAGAATAAAGCTCCTGACCTTTGTACGGTTTTGAGGTGGACCCTTCTCATCCTTTGGTGGCAAAGGTTCTATAGCAGCGCGCTCAAGCAGTATCAACACATCATCCAACAAAATGAATGTGTCCTTCTCGATATTAACGATAGGAATTGGTAATTCTTCTGTATCCAGACACTTACCCCTGTTCTTCTTAACCTTATTCTGGCCTTCAAGAGACTTCAGACCACTGTACAATGAATCCATGACAAGGGTGGATGTCACTTCCTTTTCTATAAAAAAATGCTTCACAACAACTTTGAGAATTGACTCTGTCTTCTCACGAGACATGCGGCGCCGGGAATTTTGGTCCATTCCAAGCCAGAAAGCACAGAAGCTGGAAAATAATCACAAGGCAAATATATAATCAAGATAAAATAACAGCTATATTCTCTACTTTAGGATGGTTAAGTAGGAATATATACAAACAGCATAAATGGTAACAAATGGTTGTAGAAGGAAATGAACAACCCAGCCACTTTACTATAAAACCTTGATTTACATTAATTAAAAACATTAGATTCAGGAACATGCATAAAATACCTAGACCATCTAGCTTTATCCTCTAATAGCTTTGCAAGTTTGGTTCTACGTTCCTCCACAAAACGGCGGCAAATTTGTTCCACATTTGTCAAATACACTCGTACAAGTTCCCTCCGATATTGACAATCAAGACATCGAAAAGGTCGATCTGCTCTCTCCCTGCATATTAAAAATTAATTTTTAAACTGAAAATGAAGCAATCAATGTAATTTATACGTGCTCTTCCGAGGTATTATTTTAAAACCTATCGTTCTCTACTAAGCCTGTTTTCTTAAAAGTATTCATATTGATACGCCTTAAAGAAGTATTTATATTGTTATTCCTTTTGGAAATCAGTTAAGAAACTAGCATAAAAAGAACACAGAAAATGCCAACCATACAAAATATGCAAATGTGAAGGATATTTCTCCAAAAGAGTAAATGTTCAGCTCTCTTTTTAGTACAATCGGAAACCAAAACAGCAGAATAAAATTTGACAAACAGGATGTACAGATGTACCTAATTACTTGGACTTGAGCTTTAATTTTTAAAGAATCTGCATCAATGAACCCATCATCCACCTTTGATAGCTCCATGAATTTCTTCCAACCCCAGTCATGCTCCTTCTTCCAAAAACGGTGTAACGTATCTAGCAGCATTATAAGAGCATGTCAAAGTTGGTTCCATAGGAGTGTATAAACTATAGATGACATCGATAACAATTGAACTACCAGAATATTTGGACTTTTTAGGATCTTTATTCACAACAGCAATAGTAAACTGTGCGAAATGACTCCACCCTGTTTATAAACAAAACCTCATTATACTGCAAATCAACATGAAGGCTTTAACTCAAATCATCATCCACTGTCTCATACCTGGAAGAAGCTTGTCATGATTTGCAACACAAAGAAACAAAGAGAGGTGATTGCAGACATCACAGCCTTGAGGATAAATCAAAATATACCTATCATCCGAAGTAAAAACTGATTACTTGTAATCAGGTTACAATTATATCCGTCCATTGTTTTTCATATGCCATAAACCCTATAACAGCCCATTATTGACTTAAATTAAGACTTCAAAAAACATCGAGCCACTAGATTGATATTTGAATAAGAGAAAATTTACATGATGAATTAATGCAAACTAAATGGGGTGATCATGGAAAGATTAAAATCACTGAGAACAAAAATATTTGAATTAAATTACTTATGCACATATACTTAATAAACAGAAGAGGCATTACCGATGTTAAAAGCCAAACCCAAACTCATATCTGCCAAAGCCTCTGGAAACACATTTAAACTCTCAAAAAGGAGTTCAAATTAAAATAAACAAAGGAACGAATGGCATGCCATCACACTGAAGCATGTTATTTTAACTTCAATTTTCACACAATTACCTATATTCACAAAGATACACACATGTATATTTGGATTTGAGTTCTACATATTCATCAAGAAAGAACCAAGAACCCCTTAATTAAATTAATAGAGAACAGTATTTCATTTTCTAATTATTAGCATGACAGGTTATAATACAATTGATGTCCAGATCAGATATAAGAAATACATCATAAAACTTTATTACTTATGTATAATAATAATAATAATAAAAACAACAACAATAATAATAATAATAATTCTCGAAATCAAGACATCTGAGAATACTGCCAACTGGATATCTTCAAACAGAATGATAGCAGAAAGAGAACTGATATAGCTCGTACCATTTGTAGCCCCCAACTTCAAAAGCATTGCTCCTAAGTTCTCTTTTATTTATCGTAGAAAATTTCTCAATATTCCATGTATACTTTCCATACAAGTCCGAAGGTTTTGGTCCTGCAACACAATGAGAGCCAAAAAAGCAATGAAAACCACATTTACATGCATACACTACATAATATAACTTTCCTGCAGGAATATGAGAAATTCAAAAGCTTAAGAAATCAACTGTTTGAAGCAAGCCACTCTCAGAATCCAAAAAGAATATCACGCAACTCTTGTCATCAGATTAGATGGTCCAGTTAAGTATAGAATGAGAAAGTTTTATGAAGTGAAAAAAGAAGTAATACTTAGCTTAACTCATAGAGTCGCAGATTTTGACTTGATTACCGCATTTGTAATAGACATTCCAGATTCAATAAGGAGAATTATTCTACTCCAACAAATGGAAACATAAACAAAAATTGATATACTTTACCATTTTTTTTTACCAGTGGCTAGGCATGAAATAGGATGTGTAAATCAAATTAACAATCATCTTGTAACATATGTTTGATTTCACTTCTTAACTACTGTTCATTCTCAAATAATGCCCCAAAAATATACAATATACACATTCTATAATACTTTTCCAACAAATATATCACATATTAGTATATTAACATTACATGTTACCTTAGCAAATACGGACTCCTTAGAAAATTCCATAAAATAACAAAATGAATGCAAGAGATCCTTTTAAAATTTAGAGCTACACCTTCATTCTTTTACACTCTCAACTGCTCAACACTAGTTCAATCCTTTTTCCTCCTTGATCTACATTGATGTGCTCGACACAGTTATATATGATGAAGGCATAGAGTTTCCCTAGTGGGCTAAATGCTAATAAGTACTTCATAAACTAAGACACAATTAACAATATAAAGCAGACGAACAACTCCTAAAGTCCCAAACAATATATTTCAAGGAAAAACTTCAGTCACATCTCCAGTAGAATGCATTAGTTCAAAATTTCAAATTTGCATGAATGACATAAAAAAGCATATTATTGTACGGATCATTTAGCAAATAATATATGTTTGTGGTGTGTGTGTTTAAGGGATTTAGAATCCACATCTCATTTAGAGTCAACCAGATATCTATTTTAGCAATACCAATATATACATCAAAAAAAAATTTAATTAAAAAAAATAAAAAATAAAAAAAGGAGAGAGAACCCAGGCTACACCTAAAAAAAGACAACACTCGCAATTGGAAGAATAGAATCCCCACTGGTGCACACAAAAACAACCAAGTTATAATATATCCCCGACCAAATGTATCAGACAAAATAATCACAACTCTGACGTAAACAAGGATGACTACCAAGAAAGGAAACACATTGTTCATCGAAAAGCAACCACGCCAATGTTCTCTGATAATATTACTACAATATATTCTGCCTCATGAACAGCCTTCTCCTAGTGTTGACTTTGGTGATGATGTAATCAAAGGCCATATTCATCATAGTTTCTTTTAGTGGGATGAAGATAATAAAGGCCTTGAAACTTCAAAATGCACAAGTTCGCAGAGGACAATAAGAACAAGCTTCTCATGAGCGTAACACACACACTTTTGTATGTTTCCTTGCGCTACTTTTACTTCGATATTCATTACAATGCACACATCAGTTAAATTGATTTTAAACTTCTAAAATAAGAAACAAAATATATGGAGAAGATATTGCAGAGTGATGTCGAATATGATAGGCAATCTTTAATCACTCTCACGTCAAAAGCAACACATCAACTAAAATGATCACATAACAAAATTAACAAATCCCAATAGCCAAGCCAAGTAATATACAGAGGAGAAATGACACACCTCCATCATCATCATCTTCGTCGCTGTCCCAATAAGGAGGGGAAGTAGATGAACTTCCATTTTCAACCTGTTCCGAGGACCTCCATTCTGCTAATGCTTCCCCAGATTGGCAGCGCTGCTGTTGCTGCCCAGTTGAGACACTTTCATATGACCTTCCAGCTCCAGTCTCTTCGGTAGCGACCCCAGCCATTTTCCCCACTAACTCTCAGCACAATTTTATCTGCTTTACCTACTTCAACACGAAGTAAACCTCAATTAAAAAACATTACATATGACAGGGCATCTCAGCAGTATCCAATTGTGAAGATACATTACATTTATAGACATGTAATCTATTGATAAGAGGGAACAAAAACAATCCGTTGAAGGCGGCAGATTAAAAATACAATAAGCTCACCAAATAAATACTAAAACATAAAAGTAAAATGCTAAGTAAATTCAATTAAAGATTACTCAACAAATCGCATCCCCAAATGTCTTCAAAAACAAAATGACCCACATAAGAGAAAAAAATCCGTTAAACCCTAATTACATATAATCCAAAACCAACATAAACCATCATCGGGAAACATGAGACTCGTTCTAAATTCTTCGAACAATAGCATTTATACAAGGCCGAACCATTTGAACTAATCCAAAAAAATATATCCAGCAATTAAAGACTCCAAACTGAAAACCCATAAACTCGCAACCCACCTGATGATTCCAATAACATCCGAAAATATCCATATCAATACCCCAAACCCTAATTAAAAAAACCCAAACCCAATATGAATACCGAATCAAACCGAGTAAAACACGCGAAATAGGATAATAAAATAGGAGTAATTCAGATCGAAATACATAACCAGACCTTCTGCAATATTGAACGATGCTTTATTCAATAATTAGGCAAATGAGTACTCAAGAGAGATTAGAGAGGTCGGAGGAAAACGAAAAAGTAACAGCAGAATATGAGCAGAAGCGGAGAAAATAAAATTTCAGACAAATTTATTATACTTATTTATATAATAATTTCATGCGTGTGTATTGTATGTATTATATAGTGTAGGGTTTCCTTTCCAATATATATACAGATATACATATTTATTTGTGTGTATATATATAACTGATCGATTTTTAGGAAGACGAGACATTTTACAATTGGTTAATTGCATATATATATTACCAGTAATATACAAAAGAATTTCATTTTTATTAAACATTTTACAAAAATAAATTTACCCTCTCTCCCTCCCCCTCTCCCTCTCCCTCTCCCTCTCTATTGCCGTAAAATTTCTTTTACTAATTTCTTTTTGGAAAAATGAAATGTTTCGTCCACTAACTTACACTCATTTTGAAATTGGTCCATTCGTTTTCTCAATTTTGAAATCAGTCCATTAAGTTGATGAAACTCAATTTTTTCGTCCATCAACCTACTATAGCGGGTAACTCACCTGATAATAATGACGTGGCATTTATTTTTTCTTTTTTTTTATGAAATGGTCTATGTGGCATTAAAACAACACACAAAATTGTTCCCTTTTTCATTTGAAATCCAAGATCAACGTTGTCTGCACCACCAGTGGCGTCGACATGCCCGACGCCGACCACCAGTTCACCAAGCTTCTCGGCCTCCGCCCCTCCGTCAAGCGCTTCATGATGTACCGACATGGCTGCTTCGCCGGCGGCACCATCATCAGCATGGCCAAGGACTGGCCGAGAACAACGCTGGCGCTAGGGTCCTCGTCGTTCGTTTCGAGAGATCACCGCCGTCACCTTCTGTGGCCCCAGCGACAGCCACCTCGACATTCCCAGAATGTCTTCGGCGAGGGCACTACAGATTTTAGCGGCAATGACTCCGGCGAGCATTGGAAATCTCGACGGCTGGAGTAGATCTGCGAAGGACAGCAACAGATCTGAGCGACAATGACTACGGCGAGCATTGGAACTCTCGGCGGCGGGATAAGACTACCTGAATAGAGTCAGAGACGGCGGTGTGTGTCGGCTGCTTCCTTTTCTTGCGGTGGATTGTGATGATACGAACTAAAGCAGCATTTACCGACGGAGGAGGGCTTCTAGTGTGTGAGGCGCCTGTGATCTGAAGCTCAAATTTCAGATCAACCCACCCCTAAATTACTCCATTTGTGTTTCAATGAAGATAATCAATCATCCCATCAAAAGCAACTTGTTGTTTGAAATTCTTGCCTTTGAAATGCACAGATTGTTTTGGTTGTTGTTTATAATTCTTACAATTTGTTTGAAATGTATGGATTTGAATATCTAACTTTATGTTCTTTGATTTTGGGAATTTTAGAAATTTGAGAATCACAGTTTCTTGTTTTTTAATGCCACATCAGTCTAAAGAAAAATGTCACATCAGTCTATTTTATTTGTAGCACAAAATTAAAAAAAATTTGGAAAAACAAACGCCACGTCATCAAGTTACCCACTATAGCAGGTTGATGGACAAAAAAATTGAGTTTCATGAACTTAATGGACATATTTCAAAATTAAGAAAACAAATAGACCAATTTCAAAATGAGTGTGAGTTAGTGGACGAATAATTTTATTTTCTCTTCTTTTTAATTACCGTTGCATTTGAGGGAAGGATAAAAAAAAATTAATCTTCAAAGTTTGAACCTTTTATTTTTATTTAAAACTTGAATCACTAATATTTGGCAAACAATCGCATTAACCAACCAACGAAAATAATAGGCAAATTGCAATTGAATTTTATCATCTATTTAAATGAAAAAAGATGTGTATGTGGCAAATAACATATTAATTTGACAAAGTCTCATGTGAGAAGCTATTTATGTGAAACCGTTTGTGAGACGTGTTAAAATATGTCTATTATATAGAAAAAATACTTCGTTTAATAGTTGTTAAAATATGTTTTGTAAAGTATGATGGATGATAAATTAAAGTATGATTTTAGGATGTTACACAATAAACCCTTGTGCGAGATGACAATAACATCATTTGAATTTTTTCATAAATAACTTATAGATACATAAAAATAATTGATTATCATTTTTAATAAAAAATAATTATAATTAGAAATATATATAACGCTCTCACATGAGTGTACTTAATATTTAATAGTAGTATTGATTAATTTATATTTCACCGTCCTATACTTATTTTCATACTTTTATATTTGTATTTCTCACACTTATTTTCCCCACCAAAAAAACACAACATCAACCCATAATTCCAAAAAAATCATCTTAATTTAAAAAATAACACTTCCAAATAATACACATAACATAAATATTTATTTATTACCTAAAAAATCATAAATACTCATAAAAAATAAATAAAATTGGTCAAAAAGTGATTATTTTTAAACTGAAGTTAAAGTATGAAATTTGAGAGAGTAATAAAATACTCTCTCCGTCTCATTTAAAGAGAGAGTCTTTTTCTATTTTGAGCGTCTTACCCAAAGAGTCTCATTTCCTTTTTTACACACATGACTCACACACACCCTCTAATACAACTAAAATATGGGGTCCACACTCACACTAATACAACTATCCACTGCACATTAAATAATAATACTCCTTAATCCACATGTCAAAAAGCAAAAGACTCTCTTAGTGAGGGACGGAGGGAGTAATAATATTAAAAAAAATGTAGAAATAAAACCAATCAACTAAATACTTCGTTTCATATCACTCTTCACGTTTACTGTTTATTTAAGAAAAATATTTTATTAATTTTATTGATATTTTATTATTGTTAGATAATAAATAAAATATAATATAATGATATGATACGAGTGTAAAAAAGAAATTGCAAATCTAAAAGAAAAGTAATTTTTGAGTTTGTTGAATAAATTTTTTTTTTTTTTTGGTTTGGAGTATGAAAAATTTTGTAAGACAAATGAATAAGGAAGAGTTGAAGATTTTTGTGGGACGAAAAAATTACAATACATTGATAAAATAAGGAAAATTTGAAGAGCTTAGTGAAAGTGATAATCAATATTTCATTTTCATCTAAAAAAGATAATACTAGCCTAAAATACAACTATAATGGAAACTATACTACTTTTACCATATTACCGTTACAATAACATATTCATTACATCTATAATTCAATGGTTTGATTTTAATAGTATTTTCATTTTTAACTAAAAAAAAAGATAATACTAGCATAAAAAAATATAACCATAATGGAAAGTGGAAACTATACCACTTTTACCATATTACCAGTTACAATAACATATTTATTATGAGAAGTACGGTTGCATTTTTTTTTTTAAACTTAAAATGGGAATATTGTTACTTTTATAAAGGAATGGGGCTTTTTTAGGGTTTTTTTAATTTATAATAATTAATTTAATTATTTTGGTTTGTGTTATCTTTTGACTTGTAATAGGAGGGTTTGAGAAAGAATGGTAAGTTAGTGGGGCTCACATTTTAGGGTTTAACGGGCAGGCTTTGTCTCAAATTTTAATTTTAAAACAATATATATTTACTCTATTAAACTTTGAAAGAGTTAATATATTTTGTAATGACGATTTTAAAATAAAGATAAAGTTTCTTGTGGGACGAGTTATTTGTGAGACGTGTTGACCCTTCATTAAAGTATGTTTATTGTATAAATAAAATATGTTTAATGGTTGTTAAAGTATGTTTTCTAAGTATGCTTGATTATGCATTAAATTATGATTTTAGCGTATTATAATATGATTTATTATTAATATACTTTAACTATAAATAATCATACTTTGTCTATATAATAAGCAAACTTTAGTGATGGATCGACTCGTCTCACAAATAACCTGTGTCACAATAGAGCTTCTCTAAAATAAAATAGTACTCCATATTTCGAGTTATTTAATGTAAACATATTAATTTTTATATAGAGTTTATATTTAGTTTTTGTTTTGATTTTATTAATACTAACATTTATCTTACATTATTTATTTTATACAACGAGTTTTGCACAATAAAGTAATAATAATAATAAATATATGAAATATAGTTAAACTAAAGATTCTTTTAAAATAAAAGGACTCAAGGATAGATTACTTGTGTGTGTGTGTTTTTTTAATAATGAATTTCAATATAGAAGTTGTGGGGAGTAACTTGTAAGCTAGCAGTAGAAGCGTTAACGGGCTTGTTGGTTCTTAGAAGAATGAGAGTTAGTGCTAGAGAAGTTTTAAGACAAACATCTAATGTATGTCTAGAATTACACAAACCACTCACATTTTTCTCAAAACTAAATGTAGACGCAATTTTTTTTATTTATTTTTTGGACATCTCTGAGATTGATATTGACATGATTTTGAGAGATGATACAGGAAGCTTTGTTGTATGTCGTTCACTTGTAATACCTGGATACTTTCGAGTGGATGAAAGAGATGTTATAAGTGTGTATGAAACACTTTCATGGTTAAAGGACTTGGGATTGAATTGAGTTATTATAGAATTAGATGCAAAGATTGTGGATGATAATACGCTACAAGCCCCAATTGTGAAAGACTCAATATTTTGGAATTATGTGGCAGCCTGTAAACAAATTTTTACTTCAATCTCATCATTTTCAATTTATCGTGTTATTTGTGTTGCAAATAATATAGCACACAAATTGCAAGGATTTCACGGGATTTTTCAAACTCTTATTTATGGATTGAGTCTCCAAACTTTATGGATGACATACTTTATTATTGTTGTTCGTGTTATTAATTTATAATATACCTATTTTATTTTAAAAGAAAAGGAAAGAAATGGTAAAATTATCAAGTCAAAAATTAAAATCGTAAATTACTTAAAAACAATTCAACAAAGCTACATAAATTTTCATACGTTAATTTTAAAATACTCTAAATTCAAAACTTGAAAAATGGATAAACTATCGATATCTAAATCAGATCTCGAATTACACAATTTATTTATTTTTTAGACCTTAATTTGATAAAAACTCCTTTTTAGAATTATCTTAAAATGATTCTAAATCTTGAATGGATAACTATTTGTATTTTTAATTTGATTTAGACTGGAAAAAAAAAAACTCTTAACTGATGGTATCTTTCATTACATTGACTACGAGTATTTAATTTTACATGTAGAACAGATAGTACACCTTTTACCTCTCAACTCTCACATACAATTGTTTATTTCAAAAGTATTCGTCTTCTGTTCTCTCCCCCCAATCTCTCTCTCTCTAGAATATAAACTCATACGCAGATAGGAATTTGAAAGAAGAGAGAGAAAGCGCTCAAAGCAAGAAAATGGGTTTCTTTTCATTTCTTGGAAGACTGCTCTTTGCTTCCATCTTCATTCTCTCTGCATGGCAAATGTAAAAATCTGCCTTTTCTATATTAAATTCTCAGTTTAGTAGCAATCAGATCTGTTGCAAAATTATGCTTATGCATCCTAACTTGTTGGTAGAATTAAACTCTTGTGTAGTTTCAGATCTAGCTCTGTATGTTTAGCTTAGAATTTCTCACTTATATTTTGTATTTAAGAGTTATTTCCTCCCAAAAGAAATTACCTTCTGCTGGATAGGTGTTTGAAATTTTGAGTTGGTTTTCTACTTCTGTTGCTTCTTGATTACCATGGGAATTTGTGATTGTAGTGAGATTAAAGAAGTTATTTTTATTTTAATTTGAACTAGTTGTGAATAAATATAGCAAAGATATTTAGCATATCTTTATATTTAATAGTGCTCAATAACATCCTTAATATCAATTGAGGCAGAATATTTTTTCTACATGGTATCAGCTTCTCATACACTAGTGCTGTTTCTCTATGGTGGGCAATTTGTTCTTATGTTTATGATATTCATCTTGTTTTGAGCTTCCCTTAAGATTTATTTTTTCCTACATGGTATCAGCCTTCTCATACACTAGTGCTGTTTCTCTATGGTGGGCAATTTGTTCTTATGTTTATGATATTCATCTTGTTTTGAGCTTCCCTTAAGATTTATTTTCGAAAATTGGATGTTTGGATGGTTTTGAGTGAAGATTTGAAAAGGAAGAAGAAAGATGCATTGATTGATTGAAGAACAGCTGTGTGTATGGTTCAATATATTATCGTTTTGGAGAGGAAATGAGTATGATTGCAAGAAATTGAAATGCACTAATTTAACCAAAAGTGCACTAGTTTAACACTTTTGGTTGTGTAATGTGTGCCAAATTTAATAAGTGGAAATCACTAAAGTACTCATGAGCTCAATGGATTTGAAGTGTAGTTTTAATTTCTTTTGATTTGAATGCTTTTGTTCTCAAGGCCACTTGATCTATTATTCCACTGATGAAGAGTAAGAACAAGAATTAGTGGTGCATTGTCCCTAAGATAATGAACTCTGAAACATAAAAAAATGATTCCTGAGAATTTGTATACTAATTGAAGAAGTTGTCCATATTTCTCATTTCCTTACATGTATTGATCCATTTTAGGTTCAATGAATTTGGAGAGGATGGCGGCCCTGCTGCAAAAGAATGGATTCCCAAACTGGCACTTTTCAAGAAGTCTGTCGATGGAATCATTGGAAAGAACAATCTCCACATTGATGTAGTGGCTTTAATATCATACAATCATATTATATTTCCTTACTAGTTACTAAGTTGATAATATCATTTCTAACATCTATTTATTACAGTCTAGAACTGTTGTTGCTGCCTGTATTTCAATGAAGGGCTTAGGGGGTCTTCTTTTTGTTCTTGGCAGTGGATTTGGTGCTTTTCTTCTGGTCAGAAACTTCCTACTCAACTCAACCTCATTATCCATTCCTACATTTTACACTAATGTTATAAATTGATGAGCTTGTTTTTCTAACTCCATGTAGATAAGTTGCTTGATATTGACTGCTCCCTTGTTGTACGACTTCTACAACTACAACGTTGGCGATGCTGCGTTCTACAAACTCTTACACGAGTTCATTCAGGTAACAAAACATAGCAAGCACACTGCTTTTTTTCGATCAATTTTACTAATTCTACTCGAATCGTCGCAGTGTGTGGCACTCATTGGCGCGTTGCTCTTCTTTCTCGGAATGAAGAACTCCATTTCAAGAAAACAAGCGAAGAAAACGAGTCCTAAACCGAAGACATCTTGAAACGAAAGAAAGAGCTTAAGATAGTTTGACATTGTTGTTTAGAAAAACTTAGGAAGTTTATGTTTGTTTGTTTATGATAAATTTGAACAATTGGGATTGGCCATAGTTTACTTATAGTATTATTAATATTTATTTTTAGAAAGGGAAAAAAAAAAAAGGGAGCTTAGATGGCGAAGTTGTCCCACATCGACTTGGTGAGATGAGAGGGAGTTGAAGGGGTGGAATAAAGTTGGGCTGTAGTACTCATTTACAACTTAAAAGGGTGGGCTGGCTAAATATGCCACGTTAGCCCAATTATGGGGTTAATGCTGTATGGCTATCAAGACATATGGCCCACATAATTTGTGGAATTTCTAAAGGGTTGGCTCGTGGGCCGACCCTCCATATCATGTCTAAAATTTGCTGGATCCCCAAGTCCAAGGCCCAAAATGAAGTTAATCTTGTCGATATGTTTTAGTTAAACAAAAATAAGAGTGAATGCCTTTTGAAATAATATTATAATAAAACATGCTACTTTTTGATCTCTAAATTGATGAAACAGTTTAAATTCCTATTTACGTGAAAGATTATTATTATTATTTTTTAATCTGCTTTGGAGTTGAAATCCCAATAATTTAAATTAATTAAAGTTCTTGAATGATTTTTTTTATTTTTTTATCTACTTTGGAGTTGAAACCCCAAGAATTAAAATTAATTAAAGTTAGTGAAGTGACGTGGCAAATCATTTTACTAATGGTTAATTAAAAAAAAAATTCATGAATTTTACGTAAAATTTATAAAAAAAACAATCACCTCTAAATATTATTGCAAAACGCACTCAATTTGTAATTTCTCAAAGGTGTGGATTAATTTGTAATAAGAGTAAATGTTCATAATTTTTTTTTTAACAATTAAACCTTTTAATAATGTTTTAAATATATAATATATTATATATATATATATATAATTTAAAGAAAATTAAAATTCAATTAATTAGAAGAGTGAACTGCTATATAATAACCAATATATTTAGGGAACAGTGCATATTTGAGGAAATTTTTGTTTATCCTATTTCTAATTTAAGATTAAAAAAAGATTTTATGTAGCCAATCCTAATTAGTCCCTTCTAATTTAACATTTTTTTAATTATTATTTTGCACTTAAATCTGTACTTTACAAATTTCTTAAAATTAAGTAAATATAGATCATTATTTTTAGATTAGATCAAATTATTTTTAACCATTAAATATTTTTTTTGGATTGAAAAGTTATCTATATAGCAAGTTGGACTAACCAAGATTACACATGACCTAGGCCATTAAATTACATCAAATTATTTTTAACCATTAAATTTTTTTTTTTTGGATTAATGAGTTACCCTATAGCAGGTTGAAAGAAAACGGGTTATCACGTTTAATGACGGAGTCAAATAGTACAATAAATGCTCCTTCTTACCGATCTTAGTATGTCCAATCATATAATTTTTTAAAAATTTTATATATTATTCATAAATATATTTTTGTCAAGAAGATTTAAACATTTATAATTCTCTTGTTATAAATCTATTATTAATAAAAATTACATCACACAAGAATTTAGTACTAGTTACTCATCTTTTGGTATCCATGTCCTTTTCATAATCTTTAATTTGATTTCCACATCAATTATATAATAATATTTGAAAATATACATATCTTTTTTATAATCTTTAATTTGATATCCACATTAATTATATAATAAATATTTGAAATATATAAGTAATTTATTGAGGTATCCTTATTGAAATATATAAGTAGCAGCACAAAATTTAGATCTTTAACTAAAAATTAGTTTCTTCATTCTGATTCTAATGATAAGGATAGTCGCGTTGGCAGGGCACGCTTCTAACAGGGGATCCGAGTCGGAGGGGGAGTCGACGAGCTATCATCGACTGCAGTTATCTATCTTCCTCAATCTTGGCATGCACACACTGCTGCTACTTTTATTTTTTTCTGTTTCCCCTGAAAATGTGATGATAATACCAGAGAGCTATTAGAAGAGTGTATCTTTACATTCCTACAACACTTCACCACTATCAACAAGTCTAATAAAAAGGTTCATAGTTTGCACTAAATGAGAACTACTTAGATTTTATCAAACCTGCTTTTTTTAGACTTCTTTTCCTTGTCCGATGTTCCGTGTCTCGCTTTTTGCTCACTCGACGCCTCCTCTTCGCGAATGAGTTCCTCTTGTTTCTTAAAACAAGCATCTTTATCGTACTCAACTTCAAATTTACTGTAGTACGAACAAGAAAGCTAAGAAGCCTACAAAAAAATGATAATAATCCTCTACAATGCAGACAGAAAAATTAGGACAGCATAAACTGAAGTAGAAAGAGTACTGAAGGAAATACATTGAAATTAGAATCCTGGTTTAACCTTCCACTAATATGTTTTTTGTCACACAGAAAGTGTTCATTTTTCCTCCCAAAGACAGGGGTGTATGTGTGAGTGCATGTAGTGACAACTGTGGAAACAAACATACAAGAAAAAGATATGAAATCCGCCATAGATACAACACGAAGACAGCTCATATCGAGTTAAGAAGAAAGGAAGAAGCAATTAAAATTTGCTAATGTTGACAAGTCAGGCTAGAACAAAAATTGCCCTCGTGTACTAACACAGAAAATGCAGCTAACGAAGAAAACCAAGAAAGGTAGCTCTGTTTAATATGAAAAATGACCAAAACCTGAATATTTGAGCTAAGACAAAAAGCTCAATAATCCAGCAAGCCGATTTAGTAAGTCGCATCTGACAACGTTCAATAGAATCTTTGTCGGACACCCCTCCAGCATTCCTGCCCTAAAAATAGGATTAAAGAAAATTACAGAATCAGCATACAGATAGGGGAAACAAATGCTGATCTGAAACTACACAAATTCAAGGTGGACCACTTTGTTCAAAATTAGCAGTTGCAGTATTGCAGAATAACACAAAAGCTCCAGACCTCTGTACGATTTTTTGAACCCGTCTCATCCTTAGGTGGCAAAGGTTCTATAGCAGCTCGCTCGAGCAGTACCAACATATCGTCCAACAAAAAAAATTTGCCCTTCTCAATGCTAACAACAGGAACCGGTAATTTTTCTGCCTCTAGATATTTATCCCTGCTCTTCTTAAGCTTATTCTGGCCTTCAAGAAACTTCAGACCACTACACAATGACTCCATGATAAGTGAAGATGTCGATTCCTTTTCATTGAAAAAATGTTTCAAAACTAATTTGAGAATGAACTCAGTTTTCTCACTAGACATAAGGTGCCGGTAACTTGGGTCCATTCCAAGCCAGAAAGCGCGGAGGCTGAAAAATAATCACACGAGGCAAATATATAATTGAGATCATTTCTTGCTATACACTCTACTTGAGGACAGTTAGAATAAGAATAAAATATTAGGATTCAAAGTACAGAATAAACGCCAAAAAATGGTCGGAAATGTTATTAAGTTTTGTTTTCACAAATACATAAATAGGGGACAATAGCAGTTTCTTTAGATCTTAAAATACAGTTATATTATCTGTACTTGCAAACCAAAAGTTTCAAATGTAATTGCATCTGAATATGAAAGATCATCTCAGCTGGATATTTTGGTAGGGTGTACCTTTCTCATCCTTTAACTCAAAGAAAAGGAGGAGGAAAAAAAAGGCATTATCTTTTTCATCTTCTCAAGCGGGTTGACAAGTAATCTCGAGCGAAGTTTAGAAAATTTAAATAAGATCTAACATAGTTTCCAACAACATATTCCCACAAATGTCCAATGCAGATACAGGAAGATCAATTAAAAAAGCAAATGGACATGAGACCTATCGCCCATGGACCCGGAACTAGAAAAAACTAGATATATATATATATATATTATATATATATATATATATATATATATATATATATATATATATAACAGTCTTTCTGAACGAGGATAATGAAAACAACAGATTATCAAACATGCATTAAATACCTTGACCATCTAGCTTTATCGTCTAATAGCTTTGCAAGTTTGGCCCTACGTTCTTCCACAAAACGATGGAATATTCGATCTACATTTGAGCAATACACTTTTAGAAGTTCCCTCCGATACTCACAATCAAGACACCAAAAGGGTCGATCTGCTCTCTCCCTGCAAACCAAAATAAAAGTTTAAACTGCGAATGAAAGTAATCAATGTAGTCCATTGTGCTCTTCCATTGAGTTACTTTAGATCCTTTCATTTTTCACTTAGCCTGTTTTCTTATTACTACGTTCCTGGGAGACAGTTTAGAAAGTAGCAAATAAAGCTTCGAAATACGAAAATATGAAGCATGTTTTTCCAAAAGAATAAATTGTAAGCTCTTTTTTTTGTACCAACGGAAACCAAATAAATATCTACAAACAGGATGTACTGTTGTACCTAATCACTTGGACTTGAGCTTTAATTTTTAAAGAATCAGCATAAAGGAACCCATCCTCCAGCTTTGACAGCACAATGAATTTCTTCCATCCCCAGTCATGCTCCTTCTTCCAGAAACGGTGTAATGTATCTAGCGGCATTACAAGAACATGACAAAGTTGGTTTTATAGGAGTGTATAAACTATAAATGACATCAATACTAATTGAACAACTACCAGAACATTTGGAATTATTTGGATCTTCATTCACGACAGCAACAGTAAACAGCACGAGCTGACTCCACCCTGTTCATAAGCAAAACATCATTTATATAAACTGCAAATCAACATAAAGTTTTTAAGTCAAATCATCATCCACTGTCTCAAACCTGGAAGATGCTGGTCGTGATTTGCCACACAGAGAAATATAGAGAGGTGATTGTAGGCTTCACAGCCTTGAGGATAAATCAAAATATACCTATCAACCAAAGTATATAACTAATTACTCATAAGCAGGTTCCAAATTGTATCCGTCAATTGTTTCTCGTAAGCAATAAGCCCCATATCAGTCCATATATTGACATAAATTAAGGCTTCAAAGACACATTGAGCCACTGGATTGATGTTCAAATAAGAGAAATTTTACTTCGATGGAAATAATGCAAACTAAATGGGTTGATCAAGGAAAGATTAAAACCCTTATAAATATTCCCTATATTTTAAGAAAATTCCATATATTCATCAACAAATGACTAATCCAATTAAAATCAAATATTTTCTTTAGCATTACAGAGTAAAATATAATGAAGCGTGCAAATCAGATCTAATAATAATATATTGATACAATTTAAAAATAACAAGAAATAATAATAATAACAATTATTATTATTATTATTATAGCACTGAAAATCAAAACAAGAGAATACCGCCAATTTGGAATCTTCACACACAGTAATGGCAGAACGAAAAATGATATAGACCATACCAACTGCAACCCCCAACTTCAAAATGAGTGCTCCTAATTTCCCTTCTATTTATTTTAGAAAAATTCTCAATATTCCACGTGTACTTTTCATACAAGTCCGAAGGTTTTGGTCCTGCACCACAATGAGATGCAAAAAGAGCAATAAAAACAACAAATTACATGCATAGGCTACATAATATAAATTCCCTGTAGTAATATGTGAAATTTAAAAGATTAAGATAATATAAAATTTTTAAAAAAAAATTGAAGCAAGCCATTCTCTGAATTCAAAAACAATGCCATGCTCCTTTTGGCATGAGATGAGAGTTCCACTTGAACATAGAATGAGAAGACTTTTAGAAGAAAACAAGAAGCATAACTTAGCTTAACTCATAGAGCCACAGAATTTAAATTAGTAACAGGACACCACATTTTTATTTGACCTTCCAGATTCAATAAAGGGAATCATTCTATGTCAATAAATTAAAAACAAATTTTTATATTTATTATTATTATTATTTATTATCATTTTCAAGCTTGCATGATTAACATAATAACATGCACATTTTTGCACTGATCCCTCAGCAAATAAGGAAATCAGCAAGGGATTTAGAATCCACCAAACGTATATAACAAAGTAATCATCAAATTTCTGATGTAAACAAAACCATGCCAACGTTCTTCGGTCCCTTGCATATTATTACAGTTTTCTACCTCATGAATGCCTTCTCCTCCAGTGTTGATTTTGGTGATAATGCAATCAAAGGCCATATTCATAAAATTTTATTTTTGGGAGGATTGAGGCAACAAAGTGCTTAATATCAAAGTTCACAGTTAACAATATGGACATCAGCAAGCTTCTCAGAATACACTTTAGTATTTTAATTATGCTACTTTTGATTCAATATTCATTCTTTTTCTAAAGAATTGGCCTACAATATCATTCTATTGCCTGTGACTCGTTAAATCAGAAAGTAGACTTCCGAAACAAGAAACAAAATATATAGAGATACTGAGAGAAATGCCAAATATATTAGACAAATTTGATGAATGTTGTATCACATGCAACACATCAACTAACATGATCACATAACAAAATTTCAATTGCCATGAAATCTACGGAGGAGATGACAAACCTCCATCTTCGTCGCCATCATCGTCCCAGTAAAGGGGTGAAGCAGATGAACTCCCATTTTCAACCTGCCCCGAGGACCTCAATTCTTCCAACGCAGATCGGCATCCCTGCTGTTGTTGCCCAGTTGAGACAACTTCATATGACCTAACTGCTTCAGTCTTCTCGGTAGAGACAGCAGCCATTTTCCACTCTGTAACTCTGCTTCAGTACAAACTAAAACCCTATATGCATGTATTCTAATTCTTCTTGATCTAATAGAAACTCTTTTAATGTGGCACATTAAAAATACAATGAGCTGATCAAATTAACACTAAACATGATACTAGTAAAATACTGAGTAAATTCAATCAAATATTGCAGTGGTAGGCATTCCCCTAATATCATTAGAATATCAATAAACCACCAGGAGAAAATCCAATAAACCTAATTCATCTTAAACATGAGACCCATTCTAAAACTTTCAACAATAGACATTATTTAAGGGAAAACATTTTGAAGTAATAATAAAAAATAATAACTAAAAAAAAAAAACCAGCAATTCTCGACTCCAAACTAGATACACACAAACTCAGCAACCCACCACATCATGATACCAACACATAATCAGACTCTATAAAATATAGAACAAAACAAAGCTTTATTCAATTAATTAATCAAGAAAAGTTGGAAAAGGGTAGAGTACCGGGAGCAGAGGCCAGGGTTGAAATTTTCCCAACTTTTTTACATCATTATATACATTATGAAAAAAAAAAAAAAAAGTACATTTTCAATTTAAGATTATAGTTTCCATAAATTTTTATGTTTTTTTGGGAAAAATATTAGGGTTTTCATTAGAGACGTTAAGACGGGCTTTCGATATTAGTTAGGTTCAATATTAATTAGGATAAACAGACATTAATAATTGTATTCTATCCCTAATCCAACCTCGATACGAGTTTATGGTTATTTTCTTTTACAAATTATAAAGTTTTTTTGGAACTTTTATTTATAAAATAATAATAATAAAGTGCAATTTTTATTGTTATTATTAGTTTAAAATGTGCCTTTTTTATCAAATTATGAATAATAAGTAGTATTTTCTCAAATTTTTAAATTAAAATTCTAAATTAAAGAAATAAATAAAACTTTAAAATTTTCACCCATACCATCAAGATGTATATCCCTAATTTGAAGTATTTATATTATCACTATCAAACACGTATGGCCCACATAAGTATGTTTTGATTATGGAGTATAAGGTTTACTAATCATTTTTATTAATGTACTAGGTTACCAGTCCATTAATATATTCTATTATTAGTATATACTCATCTAATTATTATTGTATAGTAATACAAATAAATAAAAGAGTACTGGATAGTGTAGGTCTTTATTTTTGTATTCAACATAGTACAGGCTAAATAGAGCAATTATTTTAAAATAGGAGTACTAGATTTGAAAGGGATATATTTGTTAATAGGGTGTATTAGTATTTATACCCAAACAGAGGAAAATAAAATAAAACTTAAGTATAGTATGTTCGTATTATTGTTAATACATACTCTCTCCTCTCTCTGTCCCATATTTGTCTTCACACTTTTTATTATCGTCTGTTCCACATTTATCTTCACATCCTTAAAAAGGAATTTTTTTTTACTAAAATACCCTTTTGTTATCCCTTATTTACCTAATTAGTACCCTCTAATAATAATTAATCTTACTAACCTAACTGATTAAATAACTTAATCACCTAACATAATTAACACACCACTAACTCATTTGTTTTCTACCTGTCAGGCTTTACTTTCGTCCATTCCTATGAAACCCTAGTTCAATCATCTTTTTTCACTCTCTTGCTCCACCACGCTGTAGCCGACGCCTCCCCTCCACTTCATTTCAACCCTAGCAACCCTCATTGTCTTCTCCCCATGTCCACCTCAGATCCATCCCATTGATTCTGAGAAGAAAGAGGGCTGGACGGAGTCGGAGTCGGTTCCCTTCGACTGTTGCAATTCCGTCCACTAATCCGTGGTCCAGGAGTCCGATGAGGACATCCGACCGTGTTCACTGTGGTTCCAGAGTCGTGGCTTCCCAATCTGCTAGATTCAAGCACAGATTCGGTGTATTCGGGTATAGGGTTGCTGGATTCGCTCGATTCATCCACCGATACGGTGGTTCCAGAGTCGTTGCTACCGTATGTGACTCTGTACCCCCCGATGTTGCTTCCGATCCTCTATCTCCGTCATTGTACTGGGCAGTGGTTCCGGATTCTCACGATCCAGAAGCTGATCTATACGTTCCAGACTCTGTTGAGGGAGATTCCGATGAGGAAACTCCATACCAGCCCCTGAACTAGCCCCCGTACCACAATGACGATGAGAAAGAGTTCATCTTTGAACTCATCTGTACTTTTCTTCCGGCCTATAGGTATACCCTTATTTTCCCTTCAACTTGATGACCCTGTCATAACCTTCTGTGATGTTGTTGTACTGATTTGTGTGGATATTTGGATATGAGGGCTGCATGTGCTTGATTGTGTCTCATTTTTGTGTATTGGAGCCTTGTCGGTTTTGTGTGCTTGATTGTGTCTTTATGCGTGTGTGTTGGAGCCTTGCCGGCTCTGTGTGCTTGATTGTGTCTACATTCATGTGTTTTGGAGCGTTGCCGGCTCTGTGTGGTTGATTGTGTCTCATTCTGCCTGTTTGGAGCCTTGCCGGCTCTGTATGTTGATTGTGTCTCCATTTGTGATTTTTGGAGCCTTGC
>JAHCLQ010000271.1:0-62540 GCA_023678885.1 Pogostemon cablin
TTCAAACTTTAAATAACATACAAATAAAATAAAATGATAGGTTAGATTTATGATTTGTAAATTTATTTAAATATTGAAACATATAACAAGAATTACTTGTGTCTAAACAATGAACGGTATTTTTTAATATGAGGTAAGTGTTCGAACCCTCTAAAAAATACATACATACAAGTAAATGGGACGGATTTATGTGGGTACCGCTACCCTTATCTGATTTTTTATCCGGTTGCGGGTATCCGAGGGGGGTAAATTCGAACTTACCCAAACCCTAATGGGAATTTTTTTTTTCCCAACTTGTCCAAACCCGATTATAGATACCGAACCATACCCATTAGGGTTTAGTCGGGTCATGTATCCGGAAAAAACCGCGAAACTGCCATCCCTACATATTGTCCACCACTTCCAACCACTCCCACTAAAATTATCCCCATCAACAACCCACCACAACCAACCTTCAATAAAATATTCATTTCTCTCACATCCATCACTACCCAACCCAATCTCAAAATTTTAATACTCCATCAACACCCAATTCAACCCAAGCTTTTAATAAAATATTAATTTTTCTCTCAATATATATACATTATATACTATAATTATTATGAGATTACATATTATTATTTTGAAATATTTGAAATATATTACAATTAAAATAATCTTTTTAAAAATATTTTAATTTAAAATCTATAATAAAAGAATTGTTTTGAAATTAAAAAAAAAAGACTTTTTAATTATATATATTAAATAAAATAAAATTAATTAATACTATAATTTATCAAATATTTAAATTATATATTTAAATTTAATTAAAACTAATAATATTATGACACTTGACAGTTAATTAGAGAAATACCTAGGTTGTCGTACGGTTGGTGGCTGCCCCTTTCCGTCAACTGGTTGTGCTTCATATTTACTTTTTCTAATTTTTTTAATTACTTTATTTTGTTTTATTATAGCAACCACATCCATCCGGTGCTGATGGAGATGGGTCTAATACAAGTACCCACTTTATATAAAATAATAATACTTCTTAATTCACGTGTAAAAAAGCAAACGAATAACATTTGCGATGGATGGAGGGAATATTAACTTTTTAGGAGTATATTTACTGATAATGTATAAAGTATATTTATTGATGATAAAAATGATATTCTGAATTAGGATGTATATTTATTTTGATAGATGAAAATGATATTTTTAAAATTATGATAAGTTTAAAAATTATTGGTTGATGTGATGATCTATTATTGAAATTATGATAAGTTTTAAAATATTTGATTGATGTGATGATCTATTTTTTTATGATGAAGATAAGTGTGAGATGAATAATAATAACAACGAAAACGAAAAATGTGAATATAAATGTTCAATGAGTACATTGTCAAGAAACGTTTAATACATTATTAAATAAAAATGAATACTCACTCGATATCTAACTTATTTAATTCATTCACAATGCTCTAAACTAACAGTGTTTGTTAATAAATTGCATTGTGGAGTCAAAGGTGGGTAGCTCAAGTGGTTAGAGCCCCACTACCTAAGACTTTGGTCTTGGGTTCGAGACATGGCAAGGGGAATTTATTCCCCTTTGCCTTCCACAATGATGTGTTGACCTAGTTATCTGGGTCAACATTGAGGTAGTCCCCCGGAACACAATGGTGGAACAATTAATATTGAGGGCTAGAAGCGGCAGTGTGGGAGGCTGAAACTCGGTGGAGGATCGACTCCTTGTGCGCAGTAGTTAAAGATATTACTTGAGGATCCATTGTGTGGCTACCGCGGTTTACCTGGAGGCAGTTCTGAGGGACGGGATTGTTTCCTCGAGGTTAGTCGGGCGTAAGCCCGGAACCTCGATCATTAAAAAAAAAAAAAAAAAAAAAAAAAAAAAAAAAAAAACATTGCATTGTGGATGCTCTAAATAATAGAGGAATGATTTGTTTTTAACGATAGTGCACAATTGATGGACACTGACATCCATTATCACGTGATAACATTGTTTATTTGTTTATTGATAAAGATTTGAATTATACCGTCTCTATATAAAAGTTAAAACAAATAAAATAAGGGGTAAATAAGCTTTCTTTCTTTCTTTTTTTTAATTAAGTTTATTAAATTTTGAAATTAATCAACAAGTTTTCGAGTTTTTGAAATTGATCTATTAATTTTTCAAAATTTAATATTTTAGTTCATTTACCGGTTGAAGTAGGTCATCAATCGATAATGTCATATGACACTTTTGACATAGTGAGAAAATTTAATATTTTAGTCATTTATGTTTGTCGCTTTTTAAAATTAGCTCATGATATTTTAAAATTTTGATCAATTAACTTTTAAAATTCAACAAAATAGTACTAAAGGTGTTAAAATAAGAATAGTACCGTGAATTAACCTGCATAATTTACAAAATTTTACCATCACCCTCCTCATGAATGACACATCCCACAAATGATTCCTTATATAAATAATTCGCTATGACTCGAATATAACATGCCCCATATAAGATCTGTACTCTATTCGACATAGTAATTCACATTTTCATAATTTATTTGTCCCACAAAAACTTTTATACTAAAAAATAATATCATTTTATCTAACAGACTCAAAAATTACTAAAAATTTATCACTCATTTTTCACACACATACCATTACTTTATATATTTTTTAATTCTATTACTTTAAAATACTACAATACTCTCTAAAGCCAATAAAGTTTGTAAAAAAAATCTTAAACAACGTGAAACAGTATACGTAAAGTGTTCTGCGGGACACTAGAAGTAATCATTATAAGTATAATATGTCTATTAATGATTAAAGCATGTTATTTCAAAGTTTGATAAATGATAAATTCAAATAATAAAGTATGATTCTTATTATGTAAAATATACTTATTAGTATTGAAATAATCTATATTAATTGGGTTGACCCGTTTTACATATACTCGTACAGAGACTAAGAGAATACCAATTTTATTAAAGAATACTAATTTATTTTAACTTGAAAATTCTTTTGAAAAATAAAATGTACTCCCTCCGCCACTTACAAGGTATTCATTTTATCATTTTGGGCGTCCACTTCAAAGGTATCAATTTTTCTTTTTTGGTAAAAAAGTATATTCTGTGGCCCACCACTTCCCTCTAATACAACTACCCACTTTACATATAATAATAATATTCCTTAATCCATGCGCAAAAAGCAAACGAGTACCTTGTAAGTGGCCGGAGGGAGTATTATTTATTTAAGTTAATAAAATTTTGATTTATTTTAATTTATAAAAAAACATTACATTTCTGAATTGATTTCTATAATATCTTTTGCTTTTTTATTTAAAATAATAATATATAATAAAATTATACTACCGCTCCATAACATAGTTCGAGGACAAATTCTGTTGTGAGACATTAAATATGTAAGACAATTCATGTGACATGTTAAAGTATGCATATTATATAGATAAATATGCTTAATAATTGTTAAAGTGTGTTTTTTAAAATATGACAAATGATGAATTATAGTATGATTTTAACATTTATAATATAATTTATTATTGATATACTTTAACTACAAATAAGCATACTTTACCTATATAATAAGCTTTAGTAGTGGACCCGTCTAACAATAGTCTAACTAAAATCCATCTCATAAGAAAGTATATCTAGTTCGAGTACCAACATTTGCATTTGGCCACCACATCGAACTCACTCAATTGACGATTTTAGTTGAATCGCAAGAAACTACAGAGAAGGCAACTGCTGAATAGTTAACCAACGTCTGCAGTTGCACTGATTCATAGGCTCGCAAGTTGAGTTTGGAACTGCGAATCTGTAAAAAAATGGGGTACGTACAGGAAGCCAGAGAAAATCACGTCAAGAAGAAGGTTGAGGAAGGTAATCGCTCTCTTCCCCTTCTCCCACTCACCGGGTTGAAATTATATTCAATTTGTTGAAAACCCCTTAAACCCTATACCCTGTTTGAATGATTTCTCTATTATGAACCAATCACATCATGCATTCTCATTTTGCATTTTAGGTACGTTTAGTTTGTGTCGAAGAGTTATCTCAATTTGCTGAAGATTCTTTGACATGCTGCTAGTATTCATATAATCATATATTTTGACGAGAAAAGACTTCAAGATTTTAATGTGTGTATTAGATATAGGGATCAATTTAGGCTTGAGAATTTAAACAGAATGATTTAGTTCCAAATGTGGCACTAAGCTGATAAACTGAGGACGTCATTTCCTATATTTTTCTTAAGTTTCTTTATAGCTGTATGATGCCATGATTCCAAGTGTTTCTTAAGAACTTGAATGTCCTAATTGAAACAAACAATATGGTTTTTCCCCATGTGAGGAGATTTTATCAACAAACTCTCTTTTAAGGAGTGGATTTTTGTTTAGAAGTCTCTTGAAGTCTATGGCATTTCATCAGTATTGTCATGGGTTGAACTTTGAAGTACCTCCTTGTACTTCAACTTTTTACTGGAAAAAAAATAAAAATAGAAATTCCCATACTCGCTGTGTATTGAGTGGTATATGTTTACTTATTTTGCATAAATCATATCGCCAAATGAGAAACATATCTACTCTTAGTTGTACTCTTTATGATTTGTGTTATGCATATGACTTGGTGGCCTAACTTAACTCAAAACCATGGTCAAAGGTAAAGGTAAACCCCCACGTACTGCTACAATTTGTCCTGTAGTTATTTATTTTTCAATGGTATATTACTTTCTCCATCCATAGTTCATAAATAAATTTATCACTTGTGTACTTTGGTGTGGGGAATCAAACTAAGCTATATATTATTGACAATACCTCTTCTGAATGGGCATCTCTGTTCCGTTAACATTCTTCCTTTGTTCGCTTTTAGCCCTCAATGCAGTTTATGCTTGGTTAGGGATGGTCACCCTTTTATATGTTTATATCCTATGTTATCTTGTATTCTGATAGTTCCTGAAGTTCATGGATGATCTGCTATTTAATTTGCGTCATTTGGGGTAAATGATCTGCAGTTGAAGTGCTGAACATGCTTATCTTGAAGTAACCTTATCCATGATTTTAAGTCTTTATGAAATGCATTATATATTTATATTATTCTTCAATGACAAATTAACAATTCTCTTCAGAAAAAGTCCTCCGTGTCATCATCTGGTGGAACACTTTAAATCCTCTTGCACTATGTTTGGGTTCATCTAATGGATTAATAAGTTGAATCAACTATCTGAATCCTTCATTACTTTTTTGCATAATTTATAAAATCTGGAGTTCATGTCATTATCATAGAATCATGCTGAAGGCAGATAGTATTGTAATCACGCATTACGGATTTATGAAGTTTATTACAAAGATGCAAATAATCATTCCCCCCAAACCCAGCTTTGCGCAGTAAAATGAAGCAGAAAGCATTAAAAGAATGCGATCAGTACACATCCAAATATGCTGAATGCGCTGTAGGCAAAACGATATCTGTTGTCTGGAAATGTCGCAAGCAAGCTAATGAGTTGAATGAATGCCTCCATCAGTTGTAAGTTTCATCATTCCTCTTCGTGTCCTTATTTTATTACTTCCTTTGTAGCTTTATTCTTAGCTATTCCAATTGTATCAGCTCACTGGCAAAGATGGAGAATAACCAAGGAAAAGTGGAAATTTTTAAATCTTTTTATAATTTGGAAATTTATGAAACTGTGAAAGATCTCATCCTGCGGGAAACTCATGAAGTACATTTTTGGAATTTATTCCTTCTTTTGTTCTCTTTCCTATGTACTGTTAAAAACTTGTAACCAAAGGCAATTAAATAAAAAAAAAAAAGTCTACAAATAGTTTCTACTATCCCTATAAGGACTCCTGAAAGAGTGGATTTTCCAGTGGACAAGATTTCCATGATTTGCGATTAGTTGATTAGGAGACATCCAACACATCAACCTAATATTTACGTATGTAAGGATTATATGGAGTCGAGCCTGCTGATGTTGTCTTTCTATATACATACACGCACGTGTATATTGTAACCTATGTATGTAAACGCTTGAACTAACATGCTCACATGGATTTACAAACTACATTACTTAATAATTCGGATGTTTCACTGCAGACTTGTTGTGTGCTCGAGGATCATTTGGATAAATTTGCCGGAGCATTTAGCTTACCAGGATTCCACACATCTTACCTCTTGAATTTAAATCTTCTACTCAGTATCATAATTACTACATTGTTGCATGTTGTTGGCTCCAGTTTGATGTCTGAATCGCCAAAAAACAAGCAATAGTTTGAGAAGACCATAACTAAACCTAGTAAGCTTTGAATGACATATCCCTTTCATCTGTTTAAAGCCTATAGCCTATAGCCTACTGCCTAAGTATCAGAAGGTAAATCAATACCTGCTCGTATTAATAATAAATAATTCTATTATTTTAAGGAGCCGCTTGGTTCAAATTCCGGAATGGCAATGGTAATGGGAATCATTGATGAGGGTAATGGTAATGAGAATGAAAGTGATTGAAGGGATGGGGGTATACATTGAATCCAGGGGAATGATTGAGGGATTTGAATTCTCATTACCCCTAATGAAGCTAACCAAGCATAAGGTATGGGAGTCAATACCCTCTCATTCCCATTACCCTCCCTAATACCTCTAACCAAGCGCCCCCTAAGTTTACTTTTAGTTTGCATCATTAGATATGTATAGTGAAAACTGAAACTTGCCTGCCCAAGTTTTCTGGATGTTAGAATAATTTATCACTCCTTTTGTAATTTGATTCAAGTTTATTAATCCCTGTAATTAATATATTGGACCTTTGTTCTGTTTTACAGCACAAACGATAGTGTATTGGAACAAATGAAGAATGAATATAGGCTTCAACAGGAAGAGAAAAGGTCAATGAGCCTTTGAGATCATTCTCATAGCTGATGTGTGAATACAATTCCAGAAGATTAAAATCAACATCATTTTGTGGTCTGATTTCTTGTTAGATTCATTGGCACTGCACGTGTCCTTATTCTCGTCTGAGAGTTTCTTGTCATGTGTTTTTCTCTAAGGAGATGGCACATGTCAATTATTATGGAATATGTGCACTTTCTTGGTTATTAATATGAGGATTTAGCAGTTTTACACGTCTGCTTTGCAATATGGTCTAGTGATTTATCTTTTAGTCCCAAAAGATTTTTTCTTAGCAAATTTGGTCTCAAAAGTTTAAAAATTGTAGATTTTGTCTCATTCAGTTGCACCTCTAAAATCTACAATTTATTTATTTTAGACAAAGTATCTTGTAAGACGGGTTATTTGTGAGGTCGACTCATCACTAAAGTATGTTTGTTGTATACTATTTAAAGTATGTTAATAATAAAATATATTATTAATACGTTAAAATGATTATTAAACATACTTTATCTATAGTATAAATACAAAAACATACTTTAGTGATGGGTCGAACCTCTCACAAATAACCTGTCTCACAAAAGAGTATCTCTATTTTATTTTATTTTTTTTTTATGTTGTCACTTTCTATCCTATTTTAAATTGTTTCTAAATTGAAATGCAAGAATTTTATGAGATCACAAATACATTTTTTTTTTCATTTTGCAGTTTTGAGATCACAAATACACATTTTTTTACATTTTGCAGGGCACTTTAGGTTTATATGGTAAAATTTTAAAGTATAATGAATAGTTATTTAATTTACTTTTAATAATATTTTTATTTAATTTAGGGGTAATTTTGTGGTGCACTTAAGGGTCTAATGTGTTTTAATTTAGGGTATAATAATTATTATATAATTTAAAAAGTTTTACTTATAAAAATTAGAGTATAATAATAATTACATAATTTAAAGCATTAGTTACTTATAAAAATTTAAGGGTATCTAAGGTGAAGATTAATTATTAGAAAATTAATGGTGTACATCTTTGCACTCTTAATTTAGTGGTGAGCATAAATAAATCTAATCTAATACTATAATGATTTGAATTATCCATATCATCGATGCCATGTAAACCTGAGTTTGATTCATAAAAATTTAAATGGTACAAAAATCTTCTAATTAGTAGTATGATTTTAAACGAAAATATTGTGAAAGTAGAGATCCTTAGAAAACCCTAATATTAGTTTTATCGATTCAAGGCCCGAATTATAGGTAAACTACCAATTTGGGTTTGAATTATTTTTTCTATCAATCCAAGGTTTGAAATATGTAAAATAGTCAATCTAAATTCTGAATTTGTCAAATATTATCTCCTATTTTATCAATTTAATGCCTAAGTTCAGGTCATGAATTGATAGTTTTATATAATTCAGCCCCTAATCAATAGAAAAATTAATTCAAGTCTCGAATTGATAATTTACCCATTTTCAGGCTTTGGCCTAATATTAACGGTAATGATACTTTTTTTTATCGGACAAGGATAATATTATTTGTTAGTAGTTAGTTTACCAAGTACTCATACACCCCTTTATCTTAAGCACCCTTATTACTCATCACATTTTCGTCCCAAGGTGAATCAAAATGGGTCACTCACCTTAGCGAGGATCTCAGTGGCCAGGTGGTCTAGCTACCTAGTTAACGGTAATGATTAAACGCATAATTTTTATGAGTATTTTATGGTACCGCTATTCATTTTAGTTAACACACCTCGTAAATTTATAACACTAATTATGTTTGTAACAGCCCAAATACCATTTTCATAACATTTAGCTTAAAAAAAGCGGAAAGAACATTAATTAATAAATACTTAATACTCAATTTTATAAACTTCTAACATCATCAACTTAGCGGTTTGAAGATAAACACATCCACTTCACATATAAGTTTTTCCTAAACTGATACGCGTAAGTTAAATACATCTGTTCACACAAATATATAATTTAAACACTTAAACTTAATACTTAGTTTTCCTAAATTAGTAATGCTTCCTAACATATCCACCACACCACCACCATGCGTCTCAGTTAACTGTAATCATATGTGAAAGGGGTGAGCATTACAACCGCTCAGTGAATAAACATACTATATCGCAGTTAAATATTATGTAATTCACTTATTGTGTATGATGTGGGGCTTGTCCCACATCGGTTCCTCATATGGGTGGGGAGTTGTATTTAAGTTGGAGGTCAATCCTCCCCTCTTGACTATGATTTTGAGGAGAAGTTATGACTTATGGCTTGGATACGTAACATTGGTATCAGAGCTGGGGGTTGGATCTCTGCGAGAAAAGGCTACCTCTTAAGAGTTCGGAAAGGGCTACCCCTTGGGAATGAAGCCGCTGGTTGGGCGTCCGGCTTCCCTCCAGTTATGACTTCTGGCTTGGATACGTAACATTGGTATCAGAGCTGGGGGTTGGATCGCTGCGAGAAAAGAGCTACCTCGTAAAGAGTCCGGAAAGGCTTGGATACGTAACATTGGTATCAGAGCTGGGGGTTGGATCGCTGCGAGAAAGGCCTACCTCGTAAAGAGTCTGGAAAGGGCTACCCCTTGGGAGTGAAGCCGCTGGTTGGGTGTCCGACTTTCCTGTGAGGGACTATTGTTATGATGTAGGGCTTGTCCCACATCAGTTCCTCATATGGGGAGCTGTATTTAAGTTGGAGGTCAATCATCCCTCTTGACATAGTTTTGAGGATTTCATATAACTTTTAACTTGTATCATGCCGTTGGCAAACTAATCTATATCTTACACGGTGTCGTCTCTGCGAATAATCGAATAATGTCTATGCACGGTGTCGTCCCGCGAAAAACATGTTTAATGCACTGTAACATTTATTGCATATCACAGAACATAGTAATTTTCATATTGTTTAATGTCATACACATCACATAAACATCAAATTCATCACATAAGATTTAATTATAAAAATGTAAACCCTACTTCGATCCAACAAAAGCAAAGTTAAAATAAATCTCCGTCTTCACTTACAGAACACTAAAATTACAAATATTACTCAATCAATTAATATCGCTGAATGTACTTAATTGAATTTAATAAAACAAAAAAAATGCCTTACCCACATAACTCATAAAAAGAAAATGAATCAATTCATATCGTATTCTCGGATATGTATATAATGTGGAAGAAAATGAATGGAGAATAAAATATTAAGGATTATGTAGAATAAATTTTATTTGAAAGGTGGGAATAAACAAGAACTGCAGATGGGTGAACGTGGAGTGAAACTGAGAACTGAAATGAACTGGCGTGAAGGTGAGAAACGATGGGAAATGAGACAACTGCCTCCGAGATCGTGGAGGTAGAAATTTGAATTTTTTTACGATAAACAACAAAATGTGTCAACTACTTCCCGAAATTTCATAACCATAATTAATTAAATAAATAAAGTAAATATCCATATCCCTTATCTAAAATTTAACATTTAAAAATAAATATCTATTCATATAATAACAATGAAATTATGGGATATTACAATGTTTATATTAATACATAAATATCCTTATATTAATTATTAATTATGTTTTTTAAGGTTGTTTAAGCCCAAATATCTCATAAATAATGAGTTAGTCTTCTATGAATCGAATTTACATCATAAAATTATTCTATGATCTCTCTTAATTTATATACATATACATAGGATAGCGTAAGTTTAGTGGCGGACCAAAAGGTCATATAGTGAATCCGATTTACAGTGTTCAAGTAAATCGAATTTTCAACAATCATAAGATTTGAGTGAAATGAAGTATGAGCAGTTGTAAATGTGAACATTCAATTCCCAAAATTAAAAGTTAAAACACGAGTTTCTTCTCTCGTATAGCAAATCCTCGTCACCAAACTCCACCTTTTACACAGAACAGATCCCACTGCATTACAACCAGAGTTTACAGTTATACGCCTATGCTCTCACACATTGGTGAAAATGGCGAAGAACTACGCTGGAGACAGCGCTCTATTATCAAGATTCGGCGTACTGGTGGCGCAACTCGAATCAATCGTTGCTTCCGCCGCACATAAACTGCCCGACCCCCTTCTCTGTTTCGATCTTCTTTCCGATCTCATTTCCGCCATTGATGAGGAGCCAAAGGTTTGATATCTCACTGCGTCTTATTTTTCAATTTATTTATTGGAAACTAATTTGATTACTTGCTTAATAAATTTTTGTCACATACTGTTTCGCTGGTGAGTATACTTGTAAGTTGTACCATCTTGGGTTTATCTTTGAACAGTTAACATGTTAAAGGAAACGTAAAACATTTTCTTCTTTGCACGCGAGAAACTGCTAATGCATTCTTCTGGTTGACGTTGGTTATAGGGTTTTATGATTTCTTTTCCATCCACCCTCATTTAATTATCCACATCATCGGGGTTTCCTTATTTCTTGACGTGTAAAAAAGAATTCCTATGCTCATTCCAAAATTTCAGGAATCTATATTGTTGTGCCAAAGGAAATGTGAGGATGCGCTGTATTCATTGCTTGTGCTTGGAGCTCGTAGGCCTGTGCGGCATCTTGCATCAGTTGCCATGGCTAAGATTATATTAAAGGGTGATGCAATATCAATATACTCTAGAGCAAGCAGCCTTCAGGGGTTTCTTTCTGTCGGCAGGAAGAATGAGGCTCAGAAAGTTGCCGGTCAGTATATAGTAGTTGTATCTTTAGTTTCTTGGGTACTTTCTTGGCTGTTTAGTCTGACTCGGGTGAAGTAGGCAGGGAATACAGCTTGTACGGTTTGTTAAGGGTTTAATTCTTTTGGCTGCTGGTGTAGGTGCTGCACAATGCTTGGGAGAATTGTATTCGTATTTTGGGAGACGAATTATTTCTGGACTACTTGAAACAACTAACATCGTTGCAAAGTTACTAAAGTTTAATGAGGTACTGATATTCCTATCTCATCATGTAGTTACCCCCTTCTTTCTCCCGCGACTCGGTGACTCCTTATTCTTTTATTTATTTTGGATTAGCTTCCTTTTGTTTTCTGTGTTCTATGATTGTGGCCATGTAGGAATCAATTTAGATGCTTTAGTTGTAGGTGAGGACTTAAATGTGAGAAAATGACCAGGCAGGATCAAATAAGTTTTACTTGACAAGAGAGTGTATCTAGTGTCATAGTTAGGCATCCATATTATCCTTGATACTTTGAAAGTTATAGATGTTTTTTTAAATTATGTTTCACGTGTGCGTGTTGAAGCTACCTGGTGCATCTATTTCCCTTGCTATTTTTAAACTGGAATCACATAGAGTTTAGAGTTATTAATTTAAGCCCGTGACACTCTATGATATACTTATAAGCATCACTATTATTATCTTTTATAATCATTGATAATTTGTGAATGAGGTTGGTCTCTTACTCTGATCTTTAAGTTGGTTTCTTTCTTTGTACTTTCTAAACCTTTTCAGTGTAAGTGTAGCAGATGACATTGCTTTGCCCTTTTCAACTGTTGGAAAACCAAATTAAATGATAATAACTCAATGGCTTAAATTGCTGTAATTCTCTAGGGAACCTCATTTCAGAGGCACTAATCTCAATATATATCCTTTTTATCACAATCCCAAAAATTATTTGCATTGGGTATAGAAAATTTTGATAACTTTCAACTTGCTAATACTGGCTGGATAGTCTTACCATTTCCATATAAATTAGACTCCAAATTCTCTTGACTTCTAGAGAGGGTTCTTGCTGCCGACACATCTCTCGGACATTTCTCTGTAAGGGCTTATAGTAATGCTTGTATTCTGTTTTAGTAAACCTTCTGGAAGTTCAGGTCTTATATGCACATCAATTTAATCTATTTGGTTCGCTTTTGACTTGTTGATTCACCTTACCTAGCACTCATAGTCTCATACAATATGTTGTATTTTTGTTAGAAAATGATTTTTCCCTCCTTGATTGTGTGAGATTATGCAATGGAATTGTATTATCTTTGAACTGATCTGATTACAATTGATGGGTTTCATACAAGAGTTCTATTTAAGGAAGGCTGCAGTTCAAATTTCTCGTGACTGTATTTGCTGTCTCAGGGCTTGATAAAATTTTACATTTTATAGTTACTTAAAAGCAAATCTTTATGGGTTATGTTAGTGTGTGTGTGTACATGTGTGTGTGCCTATATATCCTTGCCTAATGGCTGATTGCATTAGGATTTTGTGAGGCAAGAGGCTTTGCACATGCTTCGTAATGCTTTGGAGGGTTCTGATGGCAGTGCTGCCTCTGCAGCCTATATGGAGGCTTTCCGTGTTATTATGCGGGTTGGAGTCGTGGACAAATCTCCGCGTGTGAAAATAGCTGCTGCAAGATGTCTGAAGGCATTTGCAAACATTGGTGGACCAGGCTTAGGGGCCGGAGAACTTGAGAATTGCTTGACTTATTCTGTCAAGGTTTTTAAATTTTCATATCCCATCTATGCTACCTTTTTAGATTCTCAGAAAATTTCCTTCCGCGGACAGGTTCTTATCATTCTATTCTTAAAATACAGGCTCTTGAGGATCCTGTGAAATCTGTAAAGGATGCTTTTGTTGAAGCCTTAGGAGCATTATTGGCTCTTGGAATGAATCCTGATGCACAGGTATACAGAGTCTTCAATCTGCTATTTTGTGTTAATCTGATAATTTTATCATCTTGGTTTAGGTGCAACCAAAGGGAAAAGGCCATACTACTCCTAAGAAGCTAGAAGTGGGTTTGCAGAAGTACTTAGCTATTCCATTTACGAAAGGTACAATTGAGTGCAAGATTGGGCCGTATGATGCTGTAAAATTAGTATTATGGAGGATGATGGTAAAAGTTTTATATGACTATTTAACCGGAAGTTAAATGAACTCCCAAATTTTCTAGAAATCTGAATCTGGAAGTTGCTTTTCACACTGCGCATTATTATAAGTTATGTTTTAAGAGGTCACGATTAAGTTAATTTGTTAATTGGTTTCTGGTTGCTTTAAATTCGCAAGGCACCAGAACCTTATGTCTTACTTTTAAAATAAACAAGTCAGCACGATCTAAATCAAGTAGGTATAAAATGTGGAATATATATCAATTTCAACCACAGCATAATGAACTACAATAAGAAAGTTCTTAATTGATAGATCTTTAAATTGTATGATATGATGTAAAATGCACTTGCTCTCACTTTCCAAGGGCATTGTAACATTTTTAGTATTTAAAACTTTGGAGATGTACTTTTTACCCATTTTTATGAGAAATACATTTTGTTTACTTCAATTTCTTTTAAAAAATGGTGAAATTGCAGTCAGTGGACCTCGTTTGAAGGACGTACGGGTTGGTGTCTCCTTGTCATGGGTCTTCTTTTTACAGGTAATGGGTTTTAACATGATTTATTTTATTGTTTGGGGTTTCAGTGAATTCTTATTCTCCGTCTGTAGATAGTAAAAGTCTGTAAGGCAAACAAAGACCAATTTTATTTACCATTCTAATTAATAATCACCTTAATTAGCCATGTTTGGTTCAACAGTAAGATTGTTGCTGATTTCAAAACACTGAAGGTTCTCAATATCTGAAGTGGTAATGCAGTTTAGTCACCCTTTTCATGTGCCTATCTATGAGTTAGGCATCAAAGCTAGTAGATATTGTTTTGAGGTCTGCTGACTCCAAGCTCCTATTTGATCCCAGTGTCCTAAGATTGCATGTCAACTCTTCTTCTGTGTCTTTATATCTGTTTCCTCCCCCCACTGAAAATTCAATGACCATCTGGAAGGATCTGATCAAACTCTTAAGGGAAAATGGGTATGTAAGAATAGAATGAGAAAAACAAACTATGATGAATATTTCTGCCTTATGATACAGGTGTTAAGTTTTCTTTGCCACCTTGGAGTTGAAGTGTCATGTTATATAAATATATGTGTATAAACATATACAATTTTGATAAGGAACCCAATTTTGTGTTTCTTATTGGGCCAAAATTTACATGTGTACTGATAAGATTAATTTAATTTAAAACTACAGCACACCCTAAATTAATGAATAAACCCTAGCCATGTGTATTAGTTGGCTCCGTAAGAGACCCAATGCTGGGTTCCTTATCATTTCTGTATATGTATATATATGTGTGTGTGTACTTTTTGTTTAAAAAAAGTCTTAGTTTTGATTATATTCATTTCATTTTTCTGCAGGCCATGTGTTTAAAGTATCTCCAGCCAGATAGTGAGCTGCAAAACTATGCTGTGCAGGTTATGGATTTACTTCGCTCAGATGCGTCTATTGATGCTCAAGCACTGGTATTGGCTTTTTTAATAATATTTTTTGCTTAAAGCTATTTAGGCATGGATCAGTATAGCTCTTAATTTTATATTCTTATGGTCTACATGTGTAGAATATGGTATAAAGGGATACCTCTGGGCTTGATGACAAAAGTCAGGAAAATATAACTCTAATAGGTTAGCTACAAGAATCAAATAGAAAATATAAAATCATAAGTGATGTTAACCAAATTGATTTTGTCTGTAATATCTGGTTACTATTAAATATCATAATATAATACATAAAATACAATGATCATAAACTCCCAGAAAATATTGCACGACACTATGACTTGGTAGAAATCTTGCTATCTCAATTTCTCTCTTCACAACAAATATATAGCAGGTCTAAACATATTCTGGGTCACCCTTATGTTGTAACCTAAAAAACTCTTGAACAATGTGCGTGAACTTGATTGATGGTTCAGAGGATGTCAGGAAGCGAAGTTGGACTCATGCATGCCACATGGTTTCATTGTAAATCCCTATTGTGTTTTTTCCTGGCTATATTAACCCTCCCTGTCCTTTGTTTACAAATTTTTTTGGATGTTCTTGTGCCAGAGAAGGTTTAGTTTTTTCCATGATTGTTGATGTTGGGAAAACAAATATCACCAGTGACATGCTGCAGAGGCAGCTTTGAACATCCTTAAACTGCCAAATTGGTGTTCTATGAAGAAATTCTGAAGTACTAGAAGATGCTTACTGGCATTGTTCCTTATCTTATAATTTGTATAGTAGAGTCCTGATTGGTAGTCCTGGTGGTGAGGTGGTGACAAAAAGGGACTTGATTCCTTGTTTTTTTAGTCCCCAAGACTATAACTGTCTCTGATGTGTCCCTAGCCCAGGTATTGAGGCACCAGTGGTTTCTCCCTAGCTTGGCTACTCTGGGTGGGCCATGAAGGACCCAGTGGGTGGTTTCTTATCGTATGGGGTTTTAATCCCCATGGCTTTAAATATCTCTCTAGCCCAGTGATTAGGGGCCCATTGTTTCCCCATTTTGGTGGTTGCAGGCAGGCCACCCTGTGAGCCCTGCGAACCCTGTAGTTCTCAGTTATGCGAGAAACTTAATAATTGTGGTTTAAGTGCCAAGGTATCTGGGCTTACTTTGGAGTCTTCCTCATTCAGTTAATGATCTTTTTTCTTTTCCCAAATATTGGTGTTTTATAATTAAAAATGTTCAATTTTTATGGGTGTCATTGTCCCAGCTTTTTGTTGGTCTATATTTAACGACTCTATGGAATCTATGGATAAGGTGTGGTGTAAAGTTAAAAATTCAGGTTGCTTGGTGGATTTCCAAATTGTAGTCATTTTTAGACTTTCTTTTTTGTCACGTCATGAGTAATTCGAGTTTTCTCTTTTAATTTGACTTGATTTTGAGGGTTACTTGGCGTTTTGTTCTTTATATCGTTCACCGAGCTTTTCATTTCTTATTAAAACAATGAAAATAAGTGATAAGGATGGAGGCTATAGGTATGATTTGGTTAATTCTCAGCGCTCTCTATGTTATCCCTTCATGCTATACCAGTGAACCAATAAAACCTTAAGTTTCTTGTAATAAATATCTGTAATACACTCTGAAAATTGGATTCTTTGTCACCAATCTAAAATAATATAATAAGTGCTGTGATCACCTTATGAGTTGAGTGTTTCTGGTAAATCATGTCCCTCTGTAAATTCAATCTTTTCATTTGTCTCTTCATTGTTTCAAGGCTTGTGTACTTTACATTATGCGAGTGGGTATAACTGATCAAATGAGTGAACCTACCCAGAGAAGCTTTTCGGTTTTTCTCGCCAAGCAGGTTTGCCTCTTCTAACTGGGCTCAAGATTTATATTGCCTTTTTCATTTATTACTGATGAATAGAAACGTTTTCTGCAGCTTTTATCTTCAGACTCCACCCCTTCAATGAGAGTAGCTGCTTTGCGAACTTTATCATATGTTCTGAAAACACTTGGGGAGGTGAGTTTGTATATATTTCTTTTGATATATTCCGCAATAATTGATTACTTGTTGAAACCTGTACAATCACCAATAGTGTTACGCTTAGCAGATGGCACATGTGTGTTTTTAAATGTAGATTGTGATTGCTATTTGCTGGTAGTACATGTTTTTGAGCCTCATATCAGGGGATGGGAAGAATTGTGTTAAGGTCTGACATGGAGGTCTGAGGTGAATTTTTTGAGTGTTATATAAATTGTCCAAGTTGTATAATTAAGACATGATATCATACTTCGGGTGGTTGAAACGAAACTACGTTCCTATAAAAGAATAATAAGCTTCATGAATACAGAATGTACTTATCAGAGGTTAAAAGGTGGAATGTAATGAAATGTTAGGTTTTCTAGAGCCAAAGATCTTCTGGTTTAAAAATGAATGTTGAGCAGCCCTTTTTTGTATATAAAATAATTTGAGGCCTATAATATGTAATTTAGCAAACCAGCAGTTTTCTTGCAGAAGCTGGTTGGTGTGTGGTATTCCTCATCTGTTGAGCTTTTGTTTGCCAATGGCTTTTGGTTAAATGCTCGTGTGACTCATACATGGATCAATGGACTAGCTAAAACTAAATATAGACCGTTTCAAAACTAGATGCGATTAACAGAGCTTTCAAAAATCTGGTAACAAGTTTATAACATGGCTCAATGATATAGTACCTGAAAAGATAAGCTTATATTTTTGCAATCAACTGATGTTAGATGGAGATGGCTCATCTTTACTTGTCTAACCATCATGATGAATAAGATATCTGTCTCTACACTTCATGAAAATATTTATCACTTGAGAAAAAATAGGGTGCTGTTTTATGTATGTGTGTGTGTATATATTATCTTTCTTGTTCACATTGGCCATTTGTGCTTTTTGTGAAATACTTGTCAACAGAGATAATAATGATGCTAGTTAAGGGGCATTGCATTGCATGTAGGTTCTGGCTGTATACCTGCAGTTGTTTATATATGATTTTAGTTTGCTATTTTCTGGGTACTAATTAACGTTCCTTTTAAGGCACCTTTTACTTATAAATTAATATTATATTTTTGGATATGGATTAATTATTATGGTATCCTAATTCCTAAAATTGTTCTTTGGTTTCATGGTATGGGCTAATATTTCTGCAAATATGGCTACCCTGATTAATATCATCTGGAAATGAGTGAAGAGCGAGTAAAAACAAGTGCTTGCATGTGGTTCTTGTTCATAAAATACAGTGATATTTTTGTCCTGTTTCAGAGAAAAATAATATTAGTCCTTTAGTTTGACCAAATCTTTTCTCTTGTATCTATCTGTTTGAGGGTGTTGGTTTTGTTTTAATATAATATCTGTGTGATCGTCGCATACTGGGGAACCTCTTACAGTTTCATGATATTATTGCTTCCTACCAGATGCCTTTTACTCCAATATATTCTTACGAAAAAAGTAACATTATTTTGAGTTTCTCTTTCATAGCCAACTTCTCTTGGATGTTTCCACGGTAAAAATATCTAGTAAATGAACACAAAAAGACGTTTTTGATTTTTAAGTACTCTAAACTGATGTTTATATACTAAATTTCATGAAATGATATTATTTAGCAAAACGGAAAAGAAATGCCTGAACCCTTTCTTGCTAAATTTGTAATTTTTGTCTTTTTCACTCTGGTTTACATCATTGTTCGTTCCGATGCTGAAATTGATTGTGTTTACATTCGCCTGCGGCCTGACTTTCTCGAAATAAACTAAGCGAATTTTCTGAACTTCTAATATTTAGATTTTATGAGTATAATTCTACCGCATGTCCAAGTGTAGGTTCCACCTGAATTCAAGGAAGTTCTCGATGACACAGTAGTGGCAGCGGTTTCCCATCATTCGGCACTGGTATGTTTTTTATATTATTGTTTCAATGTATCTTTGAGAATTATTCTGTCCATAGCCATAAAAGCATGCGAATTTTATAATATCACCACATGTCGCAGATACTAATTACCATTCACCATCTTTGCACATGAGCTAGGTCCAGAAAATGCCATCGGTTCTGTCTCTGTATTCTAAAGGCTATTAAAAAGTCTTTGGTTATGGCTTTATTTCATGCTTACAGTAATACATTCCAGCTGCGGTGATTGAAAAGATATTTGCTTTTTAACCACCTCTTAGGAAATTTCTTTAATGTGTTTATATTGCAATACTTCATTTTAAGTCAATTTTACTCTCTGGAAAGCCTTTTTATATTTGTAATGTGATTCCATTAGGGTTTTTTATTTTTCCAAACTATGTGACACTTATTTATGTGCCTTTGACATAGATTTTAGAGATTGCTAACTGCACTATGGCATAGCTTCTCAGAACAATGTACTTAAAAAAATCATCCTAGATGTTCTATGCATTATGTGATGCATCTGTCTCCTTTCCTGTCTGTTCTTCTTACTATAGATTGAAATTGTTGTTTAGGTAAGAGTTGAAGCTGCCTTGACACTTCGTGCTCTTGCTGAGGTTGATCCTTCCTGTATTGGTGGCTTGATATCTTATGCAGTGACAATGCTTAGTGCAGCAAGAGAAAATGTTTCTTTTGAAAAGGTAAAATGTGCCAGGCTCACAGCTCATTGTGCATTCGGCTGCTACTTTTTATTCAATTCTCTAGTGCAAGACATTTTAATGTGTTAGATATCCAGGGATCAAATTTAAATAGAGAGCTTGAATCTTTACATGGGCAAGCAGCAGTTTTGGCTTCATTAGTGTCTATTTCAAGGAAGTTACCCCTTGGATATCCAACCAGGTAGAGCTCTTATATCCTCCTGTTGTCTCCTATGTATTACCATAAATGTAAACTCCTAAAAATGCAATAGGTTATATTGAGTGATGCTCATAATGTTTCATGAATATTTTCATTAAATGTGAAAATTAAATAACTTGCCAGATCCTTAAATGTAAAGTGTGTTATTAAATTACCTTTCTGTCGCTAATTTATATTCTTCATTTGATGTGTTTGGCGCAGATTGCCCAAATCTGTGCTCAAAGTTTGCAAGAGCCTGCTGATGGAATCTAGCAGGAACCCCTTGGCAGCTTCCGTTGAAAAAGAAGCTGGCTGGAATCTTCTGTCTTCACTATTGACTTCTGTGTCAAAGGATGTAATATATATTTTTATACACATACTTTTGTAGGCTAATTCCATTTCATTTTCTTAAGAATTAAGATAGTAATTTTGATGTTTCAGGAGCTTCATGACCAAGTTTTTGACATTCTTGCATTTTGGGCTCCCACATTCAGTGGGAATTCTAAACATCACCTTAATCAAGGTCAAGATCTCACTTCAGATATATGGTTAGTTGAGTAACACTTCTTAACTTCATCTTTAACTGCTACTTTGGCTTATGCTTTTGCTCTATTTCCACATTTAAAGACTGCTACGTTTTCTAATTTAAGAATGACCGGTTGTTAAATCCACAAGCAATGGTTTCACTCTAGAAAGGCACGTGCTGTGTTCTCTAGACATGCCTTCAGGTGCTTCTGTATTTTGGGAAAATAAATGTATGATACAGAAGATACGCTAGTGCAGAAATAACTGCTAATCAAATGATGCTCTATCATAAATGGCCCTTTTTAAGATAATAAAAATACCACATTTACACAACGTAAACAACTATGTTCTTTTAGTTTTTCCACAATAGAAAAATTCAATTTTTTACTCTACTAAAACAACTTGGTTGTTTTGAGAATTAAAACTTAAACAATTCTATCGTTTTAAATACAAAACAACTTGGTGGTGTACACAAAACCGAGTTATGTACAAAACAAACAACTAGATTGTTTTAACACGATCTACTTATTTAAAACCATGGTACCAATAAATAAATGAAAACATACATAATTCTTAAATGAGACGATGTGTGAACCCTTTGAAGTAAAAGGTACTCATTTTGTTTCCTTTTCTTTTGTATTGCTAAGCCAATTCTATGGCATCTTTTCTTGCTTATGGTATTATCTTTTCTGTGTAGCGTGTGGTCTGCTGCCATTGATGCGCTCACTTCATATGTAAAATGTTTCATTTCTTCTGATCCTGTGAACAAAAAAATCTTGCTGCAGCCTGTTCTTCTATACCTGAACTGGTACCATTATTTTATTTTCTTCTTTTTGTCAATGTATTGTATTTAGCCATCTTATTTTCTTCCCTACATGGAAGAATTGTTCTAACTTTTTAAAATTGGATTTGTGTGAACTAGTGCACTGGGATACATATCACAACTTGCAGGCAAAGAACAAACTGGAGTAAGCTCTTCAATGGACTTGTTTATTGTCCGGGTGCTGTTAGCATATCAAGCACTCTCAGACCCATCTTTATACAAAAGTGACCATGCATCTATTATTCAGATTTGCTCTACTCCTTTTAGGTAATCACACGTAAGATGGTGACCCTAAATCACTTAGGGTATGTTCCTTTAGGGATTATAGTGGGTGGTGGAAATCTGGATTTTGAAATCTGAGGATGTGAAATTCGGATAGGAGTGTTATAATCCCTCTTTGTTTTGGGATTTGAGTAGGGCGGGATAGAACTTAATTTGAAATCAATGTGTAAGAGTTGATGATTTTTATTATTATATTATTTGTTAGTTATTAAGGTGGTGAGAAATTATATTTTATATTTTTAGGTAGGTAGAGTGTAGTAGGATGATGCATTAAATTAAACATTACTTTATAGGTGCTTTTAGGATTGGATTTAAAATCCGGATGTGAATATCCCCAAGTAAATATGAAGGAAGATGTTGCATATTACATTCAGACGTGTCCGTCCTAAAGAGAACATTGCCTTATATCTTCTACATGTACTATATACTCTACTTTCAACAGAAGTGGGCGAATCATATATTCCTTTGTTCTTGAAGGAGCTTACTTCATCTTCTTTGTTTTGTGTTGATACATATAACAGGGAAGCTTCTAGATGTGATGAAAGCTCTTGCTTGATGATGTTGTTAGACAAGAGAGACTCCTGGTTAGGTCCTTGGACTTCTGGAAGGTGTAATATTAGTTCTCACCCTGTTTATTATATCTTTTCATGTTACTTGTCTGTAAATTTAATCCTTTCTCGATGGTCATTAGGCTACTCATTGACTCTATTTCACTATCTGTGAGGCATTTAAAATGTTGTTTTTTGTATCTTCTCATTTCTTTTTTTTATTGAATACGTTAGAGATTGGTTTGAAGATGAACTCCGTTCATTTCAAGGGGGAAAGGATGGAGTACTGACATGTGTCTGGGAAAATGAGCCTCCTAGCTTTCCCCAGGTACACTGTATAGTCATACCTTCGCCATCTTTACCTCCAATTGAGTTGTTTGAGTTATTAACATCTCTTTCTGATCCCTGACATCAAATTACATAATGAATTATGAAGCCTGAGACCATAAGCAAGATGCTGGTGAATCAGATGCTTCTCTGCTTTGGATCCATGTTTGCTTATCAGGTAGGTGATGCTATTATTTGGTTTAGTGTGTAAATTTTAGTTGCTGATCAAAATAAGAGAGATCTGAATCTGTCATAATATCTAGGGGGTGTTTGGTTTTTAAAAGGAATCGGAATGAGAATTATAGTGATAGTAGTGGGGAATGGTAATGGTTTTGTATCATTTGATTATTATGTTGTTTGGTTAGTGGTAGGGAATGCCAATCATAACTAGTTATGTTGTTTGGAATGTTAAAAAAATTCTTTAGGAATGAAGTGAAATTTGATTTTTAGTTTTTTTTTTAAGAGAATAATAATATGGGAATGATTTCTTGTTCATATAAAATAAAGAAAAATAGCAGAATTGATTTTTGTTTAAGAAAAAAAATACAAAAACATTTAAATTTTAATGGTGTGGAATGAAAGGCATTCCACCCAATTTGGTAAGGAATGGATGATTCCTTGGTTTTGGGGTATGAAATTACTGCAGCAGTAATGATACCCTTGAACCAGACACCCCACTTTCATTTGATACCCATTCCATCCCTCTAAACAAACAACCCCCTTGTTTTGTTCCCCAGGATAGTACTGGGATGCTCTCATTTCTTGGCACTGTTGATCAATGTCTGAAAGCTGGAAAACGACAGGCTTGGCGTGCTACTAGTATTACCAATATATGTGTGGGGTTATTATCTGGACTGAAGGTTACATTCTATCTTATGGTCAAGCATGCAACCTAGTTATACACTAGCTATCTTCACATTACTCTGCTTTTATTTCAGACTTTGCTCACTCAACGTCCTGAACCACTGGGAATGGATATACTGAGTGCTGCTCAGGGTATTTTTCAGGTTCTGATGATGCTTTTAATCTATGCTCATGAAATTCTGACCCATCCTTTCCTTTCCTTTGATTTTAACCTTGTAGTATGACAGGGTATTTTGGCTGAAGGTGACATTTGTGCTTCACAACGTAGAGCATCATCAGAAGGGCTTGGCTTGTTAGCAAGGCTAGGAAATGATACATTTACTGCCAGAATGGTTAGCTATGTTCTAATTATTTATTCACTTACTGATCGGTTGCTTTTGTGATAATTAACCATGAATTGTTGAAATTTCTCATTTTCCTCTCTTAAAGGAGCTAGGGCATTTAATTCTTCATAAAAATTGGATCGTTATTTAGTTTGTCTTGTCCTAGTACTTTGAAGATTCTGCACATATTCATTGTATAAGACAAATATTATAAGTAGCTTATGTCCCAATAAATCTATTATTTTCATCTTTACTGCACCATTCAATTTGAAATTTGAAATAAGTTGTATGATAACTGGGTAGCTGAACTTTTTTTGCATGTTTTTCTTATTTCTTTAAGCATCTCTGTTGGTCAGTTATCATATGATTTGTTCTTATCGTGAATACTGAACAGACAAAACAACTCCTCGGTGATGTAACTGGCAGTACAGATTCCCACTCTGCTGGATCAGTTGCTTTTGCTCTTGGCTGCATTCATCGAAGGTAACCTTGGGAATTGCAATTGATATGTGACAAACACAGCAGCTTGAATTAGTATAAGCTCATTCTCTCACTCTCAGAGAGAGAGAGGGAGGAGTAACATTATATACTTCTACTCTTAAGTGCCTTGTGTAAATATTTTAATGTGTACCACTTACATCAAAGTCATTGAAATATAAGTTCCATTGTAGTCTTACTATCATTGGGTATGCAGTTACTTCCAAGTCTTTAATAATAGCAGCAATAGTAAGTAAAATGCAGAAATTTCATAGCAAAATGAACTGTTATTATGTTGCCTAATTATATAGGAAGTCGTGTTTCTATCTTTATCTACACTAGATGATGATTGAAGTTGTTCTCCTTGTTGTCTATTTAGCTTCTTTCACCTTCTTGCTCCCATGGAAAATTATAGTGATAATTGATGCCTTACTAATACATGGCTAATTTAAGAGCAGCTTGTTTGCAATTACCCTGAAAAGTAAAATTTCCATGTTTGTAATTTTCTTGTCAACTCCTTACGTTGGATTCTTCTATTGAGTCATTGAACTAATGATTTGACCTTGATGGTACCCTTTCTGAGAACAATTGAGGATTTCCTTTCTATCAATGTTGTCCGCAGTGCAGGAGGAATGGCTTTGTCTAGTTTAGTTCCTAATACAGTCCACGCTGTCTCTTCACTTGCTAAAAGCTCAATATCAAGTTTACAGATTTGGTCCTTGCATGGACTTCTTTTGACCATTGAAGCGGCAGGCTTATCTTATGCATCTCAGGTTCAGGTATAGATGTGCTGTAAGACCTTGCTAAATAGTTTCTTATTTAAGGTTCAATTGTTAATTTCCTGTAATTTATTTCTCTGAGTCTACCCTGATTTAATAGCATGGATATGACTAATGGGAGTTAAAAAAATTTAATTAGCTCAAAAAGTAAGCTCAAAGATTAGAAATTCATAGTTGCATGAAATAGACAATCAATGCCAAAAATATGAATTCTTTCTTCCGAATTCATCATCATAGCCCAATGATCAAGTTCTAATAGTTCTTTTTGTGTGAAGGACATGCAATCTTTTGCTTCTCTGCTTAAAAACATAAATTTGAAACGAGTAAGACAAACTAATTTTTGACAAGCTACAGTTGCTGGGTAAAAGTTTGAGATTTTTTTGTGATCCATAAACTAATTTTTGACAAGCTACAGTTGCTGGGTAAAAGTTTGAGATTTTTTTGTGATCCATATATTAAGAAACAGTTGGAGTGTTTATAGATTCTGGAAGATTTTTTATTGGGATATTGGTAGCCAAATGGATTCTGATTTTGAATTTTAGAGAAGGGAGTACCAAATTCTGAAGATATTGGTGAGATATGCATAAATTGAAGGGGGGTGGAAGAAACAAAAGAGAGTATGCGCAACTTCCATGTATTTCAGACTGTCATGTACATGAAAAAACTGTGGACTAGACATAAAAAATGTGAATGATAATTAAGACTAAGCTTGTTTTGTGTTGTTGGGGGGCATGTTTTGGGTGTGTAGTGTGCTGAGTTGCAACCTTTCCACTTTGGTTGCCTTTTTTTTTTTTTTTTTTTTTGAAAATTCCACTTTGGATATGTTGAAATGTGGGATGAAGCGTTCTCTAGTGTATCGTATTTTTAAGTTTGAACTTCACTGTTTTTTTGCTACTGCAGGCTATACTTGGCCTTGTAATGGAAATTATCTTATCAGAAGAGAGTGGATGGGTTGACCTGCAGCAGGCAGTTGGTCGTCTTATTAATGCTATTGTTGCTATCATAGGTCCTGAACTTGCCCCTGGGAGCATTTTCTTCTCGCGCTGCAAGGTCTGTTTTTTTCACTCTGAAATAAGTTTTAGTTATTGTTTGGTTATACTTAAATTTTACATTGTGTTTTTATATGAATATAAGAACTTGGTTTGCTAAATCCAATAGTGATGGAATGAAAAGTCTAATCTATGGATTGATTACTCCTGCCTCAAACCTGAAACCTGATATATGACCAATCCTCCTTTTATCTTTCATGCTCCAAAATGTCCTCTCTACGTTGTGTTAACATTAGCCATGACTTTTTGTTCTCTATTTAAAGAAAATAAAACATTATTATGCTTATTAAATGGCAACCATGGGCGGAAATCTGGGTGCTAATGAAATAGTGGAGTCTATTATGGATTTTTCTGTACTGGAAGGGATTTTTTGAATTTTATCCATGTATCAAATAATGTAGATTAAATATTCTAATGCAAGATGTTGTTTACTCTCCAAATTTCATAGAGTGCTTAATTCTTGAAATGAGTTATAAGAATGGTCCAACTCTAATTCTTTTGGTTCAATGTAATGAAGATTCTGTCCTAGCTTCCTATGGTTATAATCTTATGAAGCTGTTTTTGGCTCTTTAACTATTGAATTTTTATTTGAGTGCTGCCTAATTTATGCCTTTGTGAATAGTCAGCTGTTGCAGAGATTAGCTCCTGTCAAGAAACAGCAACAGTTCTCGAGTATGTGGGATCTACAATTTGTGTATGACCATTTAGTGGGTCGTTTCTATTGTCACCCAAAGCTGGTTGTGTTTTTACTCCTTTTGTTTTCATATTAACAGGAGTGTGCGCTTTACACAACAGCTTGTTCTTTTTGCACCACAAGCAGTTCCTGTGCATTCTCATGTGTTAACTCTCCTCCCAACTCTGTCCTCTAGACAGGTACCTTTACCTGTCTGATCTTAAAGGTCTTAGATAGATTTTATCATTCCTCTTAACAGATTTAATGTTGCTTTTATTAGCCCACTCTGAGACATCTGGCTTTATCCACTCTGCGACACCTTATAGAGAAGGATGCGGTTAGTATCTATGTACAATCATTATTTATTTATTTTTTTGCTAATCTGTTAGATACATTTGCTTTTGTTTCAGCTGCACACTCCTCAGCTTACTTTACTTTATTTGCAATATGTCTATTATTTGAAGATTAGAAACAGTTTGATTAATCATTAAACTTAATTTCTGGAAGAATATTGCATGTATATCCTGAAATTTTATGAGGGTTATAAATTATTTGGGATTACTCTCTGAGCTACACTAGAAGAAGACTCTGTACATCTTTTTAAAATTTGAAGTGGTTATTTCAGTTTAGTCGTGTGATGACTTCTCCACTACATGATGTCTCTTTTACATTAGTGAAAAGTTCATATTAATGAAGAACATATTTATGAAACATGCCAATATGCTGATCAGAGATTTACAGGTTTCCATAATTGATGAACAAATTGAAGAAACTTTGTTCCACATGCTTGATGAGGAAACTGATACAGAGTAAGTAGAAACCCTGCAAATCTTGTAAATTGCTGCTTAGTAATATGATTAAAGGTTTTTCTGTTATTCTTCTTCAGGATTGGGAATTTAGCACGTAGTACGATTATGAGATTGCTTAATGCATCATGTCCTACACGTCCATCACGTTGGCTATCAATATGTCGCAACATGGTATGTTACCTACATCCATAATATGGATCTGTATAGTTGCAGTTGAAGTTTTTGTCAAATGTTCTCACAGATTCACATGGCTGAAATTGAATGATTGATTATAAGAAGTTTAGAGATCAATTAGTCTACTAAAGTTTACCTGGCTTAGGCTACCCTTTTGTGCATTGGCTCTGCAATATGAGGTGGACCAACCTTCCAATTTCTTCTAAGCATCAGAGATGGCGTAATTGAAAAATTTTCATTCTCTCATAGAAAGTGAAGGTCATAGACTATGCGAAAGCTAGATTCTCATAATTGTTCTTATGGAAGCGAAATTTACATTTGTCACCATGTAAAACACTTAGTTTTTTCTGATATATTCTCATAATATTATTTTCTCTTTTGCTATACCCATTCTTCTGCATTAACCATTTGTCAAGTTCATCAAGGACTAAAAATATGTTGTTTCTTTCTGGGGTTTATTCTACCATGTTATCCACACGGCATGAAAGTGCATTGTTTATTGCTAAACAAAATATAACATGATGTAAGTGAATGTCAGCTGCTGAAATTTTAACTGAGATATAATAATTTATTTTCACATCGTTTCTACTTGTCATGATAGATTTGGTTGAGTTCTGATTATAACTAGAAGACTGGAATGTAGAATCATTGAAAATTGACACTTATTGTGAAAATATTTTTTAATGAACTTCATACAGATTCTTTCTACTTCGAGACACAGCGCAAGCCAGAGCAATATTGTGGTTAATGATACTTCAACAAGTGTGGATGGTGAGGGGACCTTAAATATAGGGGATGATGATGAGAACATGGTCTCTAGCTCCAAAATACCGCTGATCGACATCATAAGGTTGACTATTCCAGCCCTAACTTCTCAAGGGATAAGCACCTCAGATATCGAACAAGAGTTTTCGCCACCGAGTATGTTAATGTGCTTTTGTTGCATTTTATGTGATTTTGCTAGTCAGTTCATTTTATGCATAGAGGTTTGTTTCTTAATTGTCACCATTTGTTCTTTCTGCTAGAAGATCAATTTTCGTCTTGTTTTATATGTACATGTATATTTACTGTGGACTTTTTGCATGCAATAATTGTTTGTTAAGCTTGTCAAGGTAAAGTCATGGTTTAGTATGCAAGTAATTTGAGATTGCCCGACTGGATTATTACATTCGACTTCTTTGATTCATTTTGGAAGTAATGTCTCATTTTAGGCAGCTATTTCTTTAAGCAGAATTTCATACCAAGAATCTTAGGGGTACAAAGAAGAGGATGGATGCATGAGAAGTTTTGCACTCTGTGCTCAAATAATGGTTATAGGGGTTTAAAGGAAAGTAGGGTAGTAATGAATTGTCTTTAGTTGGTGAAACCATTGATGATTTACATCATATGGGCTGCATAGACCTTGTATATTTTTTATATGCTATCTCATAACATAAATACAATTGCAGCTGCTTGGGGTGAACATATATATAAAATTCAGAACTTAAAATATAGATTTAATTGGATGCGAAGTGCAGGTCTTAATTGAATTGCTTTGAGATGCATGAAGTTTGTACTTAGTTTTTGGTGTGTCTAGTCTTCTATTCATGCAATATAACTGATTTGAATGGTATTCCATATATGACTCATGTATCCTTTAGTTTATTAGATTCAGACTTCTCCTTTCTCAGTATTATGATTTTGAGTAAAATGTGATTTGGAATTAGGTGTTTGAATCATCTTCCTGAAGCTGTTGGCGAAAATCCTGCTCACTTCGACCTCTCATTGGCAAGGGCAGAGCGTGCTAAGGGGCATCCTTTAGGAGACTGGCTGGTTCTTCAATTGCAAGAGCTCATTTCTCTTGCTTATCAGGTGCAGATAAACAACTATCTTAATTGTGCATATGTTTGCAAAAGAACGACTTGGATGAGGATTGTTTGTGATTTCCAATCATGACTTTCAGATAAGCACCATCCAGTTTGAAAAAATGCGGCCAATTGGTGTCTCACTTCTATGTACAATTATGGATAAGGTATTTCTCCATTGGCATAAACTCAAAACATTACTGTCATGTTCTATGTTTGATTGGAAAACCAAGATCAATATATTTACTTTGCAATTTATACATCTGATCTATAATTACTATCTCACAATAGTTTTATGCTAGATGCTAGTAAACATATGGGCCCATTTCTTGTAGAGGAATATGAAAAATGGACAAATTTGATTGTGAATTAGCCACCAAGCCGTAGGTGCCCCACTGACACTCCAATTTTCATCTATTGGCCACTGTAGTCTTCCAGCACCTCAAGGCACTTTTATTTGTGTATTTTTTTTTAAATATAAATTCTGAGGAATAGACATCATATTGTAGGAATTCATTTTGTAATTTTCTGTTAAGATGACACAAAGTCAAGTAGTCAATGAACTAAAATTACCAATGATATTTTTGTTTAGTCATTAAAATGTCATATACAATTGTATACAGGATTAAAGCTTTGCCACTAAAAATTCTTTTTAAAAGTCACTATTCTCCCACCTAAATATGAAATAAACAGTGCTGGAAGTTAAAATTTAAAAATTATTTTCGGAGACTAATATTTGTAGAAAAGTAGCTAAAGTGATTTTCTGGGATGATGAAAACGAAGAAATTAATTCATCTTGGTTGTAATTAGTCAGACTAAAAGAACAAATACTATAGGTACCATTGATTAATGAAAGAATTAAAATCAATGAAATCAAAATGTTCTAGAAAAACTGTAAATTCAGTGCAAAACATTCTCATAACCTTTTCCCTTTATTTCCTTGGGGTGGTGAGGGGCCTACGCAGACATCCTCCCTGTACATTACTATTTGCTACATAATAATTTAGACTCACACGACATTACCATAGCAAGTTTCAGTAAGAAATCTTTTTTATACATCTTTTCAATTTAACGATTTAAAAAAAAAAAGCTGACCTCTGTTTGTCATCCCTTGTCCAAGTGTTAAATCGTTGCGCGGTGTCTGTTTATAAATTTAAGTTTACATTGTTTTGGCAGAGACATTTATTTTGAAATTCTATTTACATTGCTAATTGTATCGCTAGTTTGCAGCCATAGTGGACCCTGAGCTCCCTGATCACCTCCTTCTGGAACAATATCAGGTTTGCAACAGTAATTTCTTCTGTCTGTTTGCATACTTCATTATTTGTCATTTGATGCATATATATGGCATTTCGTACAAGTTTTTAATGCCTCATTGTAGTTATTAGAAGTAAATTTGACTGTGTTCTGAGGTTATTGTGCCTAGGCCCAACTGGTATCTGCTGTTCGAAGTGCATTGGATACATTGTCAGGCCCAATTTTACTTGAAGCAGGCCTGCAGCTTGCCACTAAGGTGAAGAACACAGACAGATAATTGGTTTGTTTTCTAAAGTGAACATATGTTTTCTAATTCAGATGGTCTGACGTTGTGGAATTTCAGATGCTGACAAGTGGTATTATTAGCCGAGATCAAGTTGCAGTTAAGAGAATATTTTCATTGATTTCACGTCCGCTGGATGATTTCAATGACCTTTATTATCCATCATATGCTGAATGGGTCTCTTGCAAGGTTCATTCGAATATTCCTATTACGTGCTATACTTCATTAGCATTCAAAGTAAACTTGGTGGTGAAAACTAGGAGGTGACATTTTCTGATTCTTACCTGTTTTCCCATGTAATTACAGATTAAAATCAGGCTTCTCACAGTCCATGCCTCTCTAAAATGTTACATGTTTACATCCTTAAGAAGACAAGGTGATGAAATACCTGATGAATATCTATCTCTATTGCCATTGTTTGCTAAAAGTTCAAGCATTCTGGGGACATATTGGCTTTCATTTTTGAAAGATTACAGCTTTGTCCGCTTCCACTTGCACTTGGACAATGTGAGTATGAACCTTTTCCTTCAGTCATGCTACCTGCTTTAACTGAATTTATCACTCTGCGAGAAATATATAGCCTTTTTTTACTGAACCACTGCTTTGGTTTTGTTGACAAACAGTGGAAACCATTTCTTGATGGAATTCAGTCATCAGTTGTTTCAGTTGAGTTAAACCCATGTCTAGAAGAAGCTTGGCCTATAATTCTGCAAGCACTGGTGTTGGATGCAGTTCCTGCAAATTCTAATGTGAATGACTCTTATTCACCTGATGGATCAAAAAATATTCCTACATCTGGATACAGCATGGTGGAGTTGCAATTAGATGACTTCAAGTTTCTGTGGGGTTTCTTACTTCTGATTCTATTTCAGGAGCAAGATGCTTTCCTGAGTAAACAAATTATATCAGTGAGTTGCATTAAATCCAAGTTTAGCAGTGACTTCTCTGTGGACGATTCCAGTTCTTCATCTTCGAAGTTGTACAACATTTTGTTCTCTGTGTTACAAAATATGTCCACCAAAAGATTTTTTGCCTCTAAATTTCTCACTTTGGATGCCTGCCAAGAATTACTGCAGGTATGGATATATTTGTGTTATCTGCTTTATGTCAATGAGGAAATATTTGATTTGGGTACTACAAGTGAAGAATGAAAATGTTGATAGGGTTGTGTTTTTTGCTCTAAATGTAAAATCTTCATTCATTATATATACTGGAGTGCTGAAACATCACTGTGCCCAGTGCCTGTTATGAACCTTGTAGTGGACTTGTCTAATATTCTATATAGCTGTTAGTTCTTCTCCACAGATTATCTGTAGCTTATTTTCAGTCAAGATAAACACCCCATCATGATATTGCATGACTACATATCAACTTCTATCATTAAAAAAACTGCTCGGACACTAAGACTCAAGCTAAAGTAATGGGAAATGTTTGTGGAATTCTTATGTTACTACGAAATTTGTGGTGTCCAAGTGTTTAATTGAAATCTTGTATTGTCTTATGTCTGTCTACAGTCTACCTCAGAATGTAGATTTTGGTCATCTAACATGGACACAAGTGAGCACTTTTAGCATGTGGCCCTATTAATGGACTTTTTTTTTTTTTGCATGGTTGTCTTCCTTTGGTGCTTTTCTGTGTGTTCATTTTCTATTAAGTTGTTTTTGCTACACTTTAAGTGTACAGTTTCGGGAACAATTGTTGTCTGTCAGCACCTGCTGCCTTCCTTGCCACTTTATGTATGTTTAGATTGTTCTGCAATGACTTATCCAAGGAGATTGTTAGATTGTCTGTTCTGTGCCAGTATGTTTCATGCTATGTTTCTTCAGTGAGGTCGAGACATTGAGAGAGCTGTTTTCTATTGTAATGGAACCCTATCAGTTCCAATTTCTGTAATATCTTTTTGAGAACGGCTAGAATCTCCTGGATCATATTATGACTCTTTCATGATTACTCTGTAACACATGGGTGCAGGTTTTCTCATATTCAGTTTACAAGGATGAAACATGGGATTATCTTGCAGTGTTTTTTCTATCCCAGGTAATGGTTGTGATGTAGTATCTTTTATTAATACGTCCAGCTTGGCAGATGAAACTAAACATATGAATTGTGCAAAGAATTAATCTCTGAAAATATCTTATAACTGTGCACGTAAATTTTGCCTCTTTTGTCTGCTGATATAATGGGGATTCTGTAAATACTATTGTTTTGTGAAAGTACAATCTGAGTAAATTACTTTATTCTTCTCATTATTTAAAGCACAATGCTTCTTATAATTTGCAAGTACTTGAACGTTGGAGTGAATATTGGAGCTTGATATTGAAAGCTCTATAGTTCATAATTGCTTATTCTGATGTCTAACAGCACTCCGTAAATTTTTTAAAAGATTTTGTGCTTGTGTTGGGGGATTCTAGTGGATCTGTGGTTTTGATCTCTCATTTCAGGTTGTTCAGAATTGTCCTAAAGAGTTCCTTGAAGTGGCGGTATTTTCATATTTGGCAACAGAACTATGCCTGACTTTTCTTTTCAAATTATTGTTGAGGTACCTGTTTATCATTTTATGTATAGTATACTATTTTGAGAGTTAATGGCAGGAATAAGAATGTTGGTTTCATTTCAGCTGCGATGTGAATTATCAACACCCTTCAGACTCTGAAAAAAGTATCTCCGTTGCACTTATTTCTGCTTCAATGCTGTTGGATCGCTTTGAAACTGAGGTAGACTATGGTGAATCACCTAAACTATTGGGTTTGAGTTGGCATAGGTCACACTTCAAGTTATGCATATGCCACAGAGATCCTCTCATGTTGAGCTCAAATCCATCCTTTCCTATTTGTTCATGCAGATGCAGCTAAAGTTATTGTTGCCTTTTCTCCTTATTGGCTACAAGTGCATTGGAAAAGCATCAACTGAGGTGGCCCTTTCAAGGATAAATGACTTTGTCTGGTCTATTACTTCTTCACTAAAGAGACTTGGCAAGTACCTCAAATTTGTTTCATGTAAAAGAGTATAGGTTCATCTTGTCTTCAACTACTTTTTTTTTTCTTTTTTTGTGTGTGGAGTAAACATTAGAGTTTGTTTATTCATGGTTTCTAGGGTATCTTTGTTCCATCTTATTATCTCTTGATATATCTCTATTTTGCAAACTGTGATATAGTGTTGGATATATGTTAGTGTTGGAGCTGATTCTCTTTCTTGTTACAGGAGAATCTGCACTTGGGGCTGAAGGCATTACCCAGCTGGTATCAGTAACCAGAGCTTGTTTAAATGCAACAGTTGCTTTGATTAATGGTTGCGTCGAAGCAATACATCAAGAAAATAAGAGGTCCAACTTGAAAAAAATGCTACTACTAAAGCTTGCATATTCTATTGAACAGATATTTTCATATATCACTTTAGCAAATGCATTTGAAGTTCCTCGAGAGAGCCAAGAAAGAAATCCTGTTTTATATAGTGAGTTGCATCTTAGCATTCAGAGTATCCAGGCTGTGCTTGCTGATTCTGATATACAGGTGATCATCTTGTAACGTCTCTCCTTTTTGAGGCATTCACGTTCAAATAAGTTTAATTGAGCTTCTATGCAGGTTCAAGCTGTTGGCCTGCAAGTTGTAAAAGTTATGCTACAAAGAGGAATTGGTGCAGAATTTGATCCATTCTTAGTTTTTTACTTCGGTGAACTCGTTGAAGATCTTTTTGTCATTGTTCAGAAAATTTTGGAGGTACAAGTGTTATTCAATAAAATTTGTAAATTATTAATTTTTCGTCAGTATCACAGTCTACATGTTTTGTTGTAATTTTGATTGCAGAAACCAATTAACAAAGAAGCCATTGCTATTGCTGGGGAGTGTCTCAAAATTTTAATGCTTTTACAAACATTATCAAAAGGAAGCGACTTTCAGAAGGGCCTTATACATCTGCTTTTGGAAGCTATTCTCATGATTTTCTCTACATCTGATGTTTCTCTTTCTCAAGTAATGATGGTTGATGCTGTTTTATTGCTGTATTCTAGGTTTCACCTTTTCTGATCATTAACTATACTTGCAGGAAGCTAATGATTTGCGGAACATAGCTGTAAAGCTTGTCTCACAACTAGCTCAAACTCCAAGTTCTGCAACTTCTATCAAGGATATTCTTTTATCGATGTCTGCTTCACGAAGACAACAGCTTCAGGTTCTATACTTCTCTCCTTTCTAGAATAAGTTTATCACTTAAAAACTTAATAATGACTTGTGCACATCCGGAATCACCCTTTCTGAATCAATTCCATGCATTAACTTTAGTTTCTTCAACCTTCTCTGGCAAGTTGACGTGAAAGCCTGTGTAGCTAGTTGGTTGTCTCAATATATTGAGGTCTTATTTTCCATGCACAGGATTTGCTGGAGTTTCTTGAAAACTCCATAGACTTTCTTCTGTGTAAATTTTCAGAAATATTTCAAGACACCTATTACTTATATATATTAGGGCAAGTCTTGTGTGAAACCGTTCACTGTGAGATCATTTTACTCTTTCGTAATTAGTTATCACTTTCGCTATAAAATGTTATCACTTTTCACTACACCATTATCACTTTTCATCGATTATCACTTTTTATCCGTCTCACGTAAGGGCTTACATGAGGCCCTTACATGATGGTCTCACACAAGCCTTTGCCTATATATTATATATGTATGTAGGTAATGTATATGCGTGTGTGTATTAGCACCTATTATAAACCTAATCTACAAATGTTAATTTTATATAGAAGCATATATCAAATAAATAGTAATTTATTTCAGGATTTTCATCTATTTTCTTTAAATTGAATTTCAATTTTCTTATAATTACTGTTGAGAGTTGTTTCTTTCAGGATATAATACGTGCTTCTGTTATCCAAGATAAGAACCCCAAACCAATGTCATCGGGTGGTCCATCCTTGGTGATAAAGTTACCTACAAAGACAGATCAATATGTTGAGAAAATTTCTCCCCAAGTAGAACCACAAAAGGAGCCTAGTGAATGTAGCGGGGAAGAAGAAGAAGATGATGATTGGGATACTTTCCAGTCCTTTCCAGCTTCAGGAAGCGAAGCTGCTCCACCTCCAGATAGACTCCCCTCTATCTCAGGTCATAGTAGTGGAGAAGAGAATGACCACAAAGCACAATCTGCTTCCCCGTCTCCTAGCAATAAACAAAGTTTGAATGTCAATGATCATGGGCTCGAAGAAGCTGCAAGTTCATCTGATACAGTATATGGCAGCAATCATCCGCAATCTGATGAGATGCTTACAAGCCTTGCTGATGATGAGTTGTTGCCCAATACTCAGCCCAATCAAGTTGTAAATGAAAATGTTGATTCTGCTGTGGAGGATCTCAAGGAGACAAAGATGGGACTCAGCAATGAGAATAATCAGCCTCTCTCGGATGTTCAATTTACAGAGAGCAGAGAAGTGAATGGCAACAAATCTGATGAGCATCACGATGGAGCTTCTCCCCATCTTCAACTTCTAGAATCTTCATTAGAGCATGTTGAGCCATCTACGGAGCATCACTTTGAGTGTGCAGATTCTCCTAACTGTAATATTGACGTTGAGCAAGAAATTCCAGCAGTGTCATTGCATGATCCTGATGTGACCCTCGTAATTCAGGATTCTGGTATTGGTCATGACAAGAATAATACTGCTGCTGATGATTCAGAAAATGACGACAAAATGTTTCCAAGCAATTAGTGTCCAAGTTTGTATATATCCCCATGAAATGGTGTATATATCCAAGAAGTTCAGGTGCTCGGATTGGATCTGTTTCGTCTAGCATTTTTCTTGTTCTGCTAGAGGGAAGATGATATTTCTTAGCAACAGCATCTCTTACTCTAGTTCAAATCAAAGAATTTGAATATGCCATTTCTCTCCATCAATTTGTAACTAGTTGCTGCAAAGCTTGACTCTGCCGTAAGCAATCGACCTATATTGGTTGAAGCGTGCAACTTCTGAGGCTCATATAACGGACTATCAACTTGGATTCTGCATCTTAAATGAATGGCAGGTAAATTGTGAACAATCAGAGTGGTTATTTTTATTGACTTTTGATATCTTTACAAATATTTGGTGGATGAGGCAGCTAAAAAATTTGGTGGATGAGTTGGATTAGGCAGTTGCAGTCTTTTCACGAAATTTCTCTTGTGAAGCTCTGCTTTTTGGATGGGGTGTCATGACTGAAGATATTATCTATTGAAATACGTGGAGAAATGTGATGTTTATCTGTTGTTTTTTTCAGAATCACCCTTTAGCAAAAGAAATTTAGGTGAATAGTTGTTTAGCTCGTGGCTAGTCTTGTATTCCAAAGTTGTTAAATAGAGATACTTTTTACGGGTTCGATCGATACCTTTATAGTATAAATATGAAGGTAAAACCAAAGGAACGAACAGTTGCAGAAATACCAAAAGAATACAAATGCAACCATCAAAAGCATATACCGCAAAAAATGAAAAAAAGCCAATAGAGGCTCGTTAAGGATAAGATAATATTCCATAGACTATATCTAGTGTATCCACATGAAATATTTGAACTGTGAAAGAAACTTAAAGTATAGCCACTGTGAAATATGTAAAAAATAACCAACTCACATGGCATCTAAAGGACACATTGTACATGAGAGAACCAACACAACGATCACTCCATTCAGTTGAAGCAACATCAGTCATCAAAGTCATGACTATGATCTAATAAGTAGTTAGCAGCAAGCTCCTCATTCTTGTTACAAGCGAAGTATACTTCCAATACCAAAGCTCGATCGAAACCCATTGCTTCTAGCTACAAGTCAAAACACCAGAGTAATGGGTTAACTCAATAGGAACATGAATAATATTAGGTAAACTTTTGTTGGACATATATTGTTCTTGTAATATCGAGAGAAGAAGATTTGGTTGCTAATAATTGATTCCTACGAGATGCATTTCTCTGAGAGAGGATGCCTCTTAATCGCCTCATTTGAGATGGATGCAATTATAAAAACACTAATAAGATGCTTCAAGGATATGAACTTTGAGAGAGGATGCCTCTTAATCGCCTCATTTGAGATGGATGTAATTATAAAAACACTAATAAGATGCTTCAAGGATATGAAGAGGCTACTCGGAAAAAAGAAATTTGTAGCGACCAAAGGCAGCAACTAACAAGTGAAACTATTACACATTCATCTCCAAATACATCCTTTCAATCCAAGAAAGTAGGGAAGAATAAAAACTTACACGTGCAACTGCTTCTTGCTCTTCTGGGGTAACAGCCACAGTCATTGGTTCAGCAAGTTGCCCTAATATGTTTCTGGAGTAACGCAATCTTGGTTAAAAGACATTCAGAGAATAAAAATGAATTGAGGCAAGAAAAAATAATATTTGAAATCCAGTTTCTCACCCCTCCCCCTCCTCAACTGGTTCATTGATGAGACGTAGGAAGTCAGCCTGATGGTCTCGAATCATTTGCACTAGTTGTGGATTTTGTTTCCCCAGCTCTTGAAGCATAGGCTGCAGATACCCATAATGATTCAATTACAAAGAAATATTAGTGTGAATACATAAATAATTACACAAATAAATTATTTAGCGAAATTAGTACCTGTAAAATTTGAGGGTTGGCTTGGACAACAGCTCGCAGGGCTTGAAACTGCAAAAATGTTTTATTCTATAATTAATAAATTAATAAAGTAATCAGGTCTAGTGATTATAAACTATGTTTAGGACCTGCTGACTATTGCGAAGAAAATCCAAGTTGCCAGCACCTGCATTGGAGCCCACAGTTGGTAGTCCCTGAATTGAAAGAGAGATTAAGGTTTCATGTTTCACTAAAAGAGTGGTTTTACTGTAATGAAAGATATCTCAGTCCAAATTTCCACCTGAGGAAAAAGATCTAGAGGATTAGCATTGGGTCCACTGGAAGGTAAAGTTTGCTGTGTATCCTGGGTGGGAGGCGCCGCAGGCTGCCCACCAGCAGGAGTACTTTGAGCCACAGGAGCAACTTCTGCTTGCTCTGGAATACCCTGAAATTAAGTTCTTTAATTATCAAGATGACTCAATTCACTGTATGTGGTTAAAAAGGAAATTTTAACTCCATTTTAAGAACTTGCAGTATTATGTCAGCACCTATAATAAATGAAAGTGCCATTGCCAAGGCAAAATGAAATTCTATTATGATAGATTTCAGAAAACTCACAGAATAAAGGTATTCAACAGCCCGCTCCGGATTATTATACGCAGCACGTAGAGCACGAACAACTGTATCTCGATCCCAGCTTCCTCCGCCCATATCTAGGATCTGTTGAACAGTGACCTCCAAGTTACTTCCAGCAACTACATTTGATGCTGCCTGACCATAGACATCTGTTGAGCTGATTGAGCAAAATAAAAGAAACATATGAATACTAGGTGTAATAAAAAAGTCTTAAGACAGTAATAAACTACAGCAGATCCAGAAGCTGATGGTCAACTCCAAATACAAGTGATGAAGTGGAATTCTAGGTCAGATAGAAACAAGATTAATGCATATGTCCAAAAACTACAAGACCAAGATCAACTCACGATGAAATAGTTGATGCAGATGTCTGAGCTGGTACCACTGGCTGGGCTGCTGGAGGTGCATCACTAGCAGGCTGAGCCTATAGAGAAAACAGATACACCAACCCTAAGCCATCACATCTTACGCAAAAAAGAGAATAATAATCTTTATAGTTCATATACCCAAACTACCCTCTTAATATGCTCAACTTAAAATTGGAATGACATGAATTGTATCAAGAAAAACAACAAAAAAACACCAAGTTTAAACTTTAAACAGAAAAGTTTGTGGCCATAAATATTTGGAATATATACTGAAAGATTAAGTATAATTTAATTTAAAGTAAGGCTTTCCCAATTTCTTCCTTCCATCTGAGTTTTTTTGCTTGTTAAAATCATTTCATCATCAATTATCAGGGGTCGTGCATGTTGTGTGAGGTAAAGTATTAATCCAATTAAAAGCACATTAGGGATATGTTCCCACACAAAAGATTGCCCAAAATAAAATTCTTCCAACTCAAAGCCCCGGTAAGAGAAGAGGGAGAATATTCCAGAATAAGAAAAAAATTCCCTAACTGCAAGGTCCGATAGGCACAAATTAAAAATATTCAGCACAGAAATTACCAAGGGAATTTGAAATTATTAATAACATTTCTGTTTCTTTTTGAAGAAAAAAATAGAAAGAAAGAAATTACTAAAGGAATCAAAGACTGAGCAAAATTTTTGAAAATGCTATCATATATTAACCATGACTCAGCAAAGAACACAAAGCATATGTCAAACTGCAGAATGAAGAACATATGATTGGCTCACCGTGCTTGATGGGGCAGCAGGTGCAGGTGCAGGTGCAGGTGCAGGTGCAGCTCCACTTGACGAGCCCTTGTTCTAAAAATGTATTGCACAATGCAGACATAATCAGAGCAGTAGATTAAAATATGTAGAACACTATTTCCATAAGATGAAAGGTAATTTCTGCCATCATCATTTTTGACCAATATGAGGCATATATTAAATAACATGTCGAATTGAAATCGTTTTTAAAATAGATTTCATCAAAATGATAGAAGATATAATCATATGGGTGGCTGCAACTTCAAGAAACACTGTAACAATTACCTTAGACAACATAATCACAACAAAAGCTTTCTCAACAACATTATTTTCCACCAGTGTTGTCTCATCCTTGAGAACTTTCCCTTGATAGATAAGCATCTGTTGAGCAGCTGGGTAGGTATCAGAGCCTTGAACGGTTTCAATATTCTTCTTCACATCTGCCACCTGTATATTTTATAGAGATAACAAGAATAAATAATATACCATTAATAAAAAGGAGGGGAAATAATGTATACAGGAACTAGTTTTTAATTTCTTGACAAATGCACGGCAATTTAGTGAATGCCTAATTCCGACAAGAAAAAGTAAATAATGCACCATATATTTTGAATTACATAAATAAAAATATATACAGGATCTGTTGGTTGACTAATTGAATCAAATAGTTGTAGCTGGTAATTCTTCAAAAATATTCCGTTGCCAAGAAGTAAATGTCCAACTCTGATGGACATAAACATAATTTAAAGGTTCAAAATTTCGTTTAATTTGGAGCTTTAGAAAAGAGTAAAAATGTATAACTTTACAGGGACCTCACTTGTTTTTCTTCAAAAAAATAGTATTAATTGTTATTAGTGACACATTGTATCACTTAATTTGTGGTAAATTTTAAAAAAGAATTAGCGTTTCTGGATTAACCCTTTTATCATGGACATTAACAAAAAAGAGTATTTAATTAGGAAAGAATCATCGAGAGAAATACATTTAAATACAGATAAACATCATCAAATTCAATCACATCAAAAACTAAACGTATGGGTCTTCTACTTGATTTCTAGAATCTGGGTAAATCTGTATTATACGAGATGAGATACAACAAACAAATTTTGAAGAACTGATGCAATCCACAAATAATTATTCTTATGGAAAAACCTATAAGACCTCTTGTAAATATCATCTAAATAATATTAGGAAGCAACGATTATACTTTCCCTACAACATGTGTAGGGTACAAGCTACTGAACAGTGACGCGCTTGGTGCACACACAGAAAATTTAACAAGACTGGTGAGGCATAAAGTTAAGTCAATAAAAGAGTAAGAGCAGAAAGCAACGGTTTCTTCCTCGAACAAGCTATAACTAATCGTATATTTGAGCATATACAGCACATAATTCAACTACATAAAAATTAACGTCCATAACATGGATACAAAATCACCTTAATAGAGACAAGAGATATACGGCTTCAATATGAACGCTAATTAAGAAATCAATTCCTATCAACAAACCAAAAAACCACGACATTCCGAAAACCCTAGTCACTCCCCATTCACGACATAAGATAAGTAACCCAAAATCAACACATTCTACAAGGTTAAACAACGTAAATTCATATACGCAGAGGGCAAACGAAAGGATTAGGGAAACTCATACGGTGTTATCAGGTTCCACTTCGATCTCGAAGTGCACGCCCTTCAGCGTCTTAACAAAAATCTTCATATTCCAACTGAGATTGTTGATTCTGTAGGTCCGTACGCACGTCGGAATTGGCGTCGCCGATCTCCGGTCGACGGCGGCAATTTATGATTAACGGCGAAAGAGAAGAAAACAAAATTGAATTATCAAACAGCGCAAATCCGATTAGCTTCGGAAGCGCCGCGCCGCTTATATAGGTGAAGGGTGGTAATTTGTTGGGTTAAATCGTGATTACTGAGCGGCAGTCCTAATCCAATGAGTAATGAACACGTGTTGTTTTATGAGTAATTTTGCTTTATTTAATTATTTATTATATTATTTTTATTATTATTATAGAAAATAAAAATTGGAAAGGTCGATTGACGAATGACAGTGGAATGCTGATTTATGTCGTTTTTGTAGACGTGCTTAGGAATAATATAAAAAGTGGAGAAGTATAAAATATCAAACCACCACGATACAAAACACTAATACACGAACAAATTACAATCATCTCTATATACTATTGCACGTGATGATCAATCCAAAAAACTAACATCATTTGCTACATCCGAATATACCTTGTCCCAGCTCCAAATCTTCCTTTAATATCTTCCTTAATCTTCTTAAATTTTCATTTTCTCAAAAACAATCTTGTTTTCCACTTCCAAATAAACTATCAAAAGCCACTTAATTTACTTTTAGCCTTTTTGCCTTCAATTAAATTTGTGAAATGTAGAAAATGATGGACAATATCTCCATGGGGACCCACCTCACGCCTACCCAGCCCACCATCTTACTCCAAAGTTCGGATACTCTCGGGCATGAAAGAAGAAGGTGGGGAGCAGTTTCCACAATAGTATCACAAATAGAGTACTTACATGTATCTACTGACAGCTAAATTCTCTTACGCAAATTGTCACATGTTAGTAAGCGATTCCAGATTGCTTGCTATGCATGTATATATTCATAATTTTATTAATTCTTATTACTCCTATTTTATCTTTTATTTCATACGACCACTAAAAAAATCACAATTTGTTTTTTTACACATATAAATTAAAAAATATTATTAATTAATATGTAGTAAAAATTATTCCTAATATTTTTAATAAAAAAATATAAAAATGAGAATAAGATTACTCCTAATATTTTTCTTTTAAAAAAATAATTTTACACGTAAAAAAATAATCATTAAATAAGAATGCAAAAATTTTAAAAAGTACTAATAATTTCCTTTCAAAATAATAACTGTTTATTCTTTTTTAAAAAATAATTTTTTTATGTATTAAGAATGTGAATTAAAATGCATGTATAAACTCAATTTACATAAATATTTGTTTTTATTTGATTATTATTATGATTGTGATTGTGTATTTTTTAGTGAAATTGGTAAATATATATTTTACTGGAAACATTTACATTATACTTACGTACATGCGATTACAAGACAAACCCACCTATCCAATTACCTAAGTGTATAACTTAGGGTGAATACATCAAAGTCAAAAATTTAAATACAACAAAGCTATTTTTAATTTGATTCTATTTGCAATGTGACTCAAAAAACAACATCTCGAACCAAACTAAAGGGCATTCATTTCCATCCAAATATGATATACTAGTGTAGCAAAAGTGATGTATAGGAGTTTTCTTGCCTTTGTATTGTTTCGGGCATTGATCTTTCGGAAAGCATCAGTAACGGAGTTAATATTTCTCCTTCTCCACCCTATCCATCTTTTTACCTCCTCCCATATTTGCTTGGTATAAGGACAATGAAAGAAAAGATGTGGCACTGTTTCGAGATCAAAACAGAAGCCATATCGTCCATCCTCTTGAGTGCACCATGCTCTATCATTTGTTGCAAGATGCTTCCTGTGAACAGCCAGAGCCTAAATTTGTACTTCTTCACTATCATTTGTGCTAGATTTATTTGTAAGAAGTTAGAGTCAGCTGTATGATTGTTCCTATGTCAATTTTATGTTCGTACAGTATCGATCTAAGGTAGAGTATAATCACTAGTATTACCGTTCCGTTTAAAATGTTATAGTATGGTTTTTATAAAATATGTCTACCCTACCGATTACCTACCGTTTACCGTATATATATATATATATATATATATATATATATTATATATAATATTATATATATATATATATATATATATATATATATAATATATATATTATATATATATATTTATTTCTTTATACTTATTATTATAATGATAGCTATTAAAATATGTCTTTAATTTATATATGTATTAGGATGAATATGTTGACATTAAATTGAGATTATGAAACTATGAAGATCTTTGTACATTTGAAGTTATCAAATCTGTGTAAACTGCAATTGAAGATGATTTTATAAACATTGCTTGATTAGTTTGATTAGTATCGTGCTACATGCTATTAGTATAACTTGAAGCCTTATTTTGTATTTTGATTCATGATCTTAAGAGTGATTTATTTATATGTTGGACATTTGTATTTATTTGAGGCGAATAAGATAAAGAGAAGTATCGGCATCATATAAATGAATAGTAAGATAATTATGGTAATTTTAAAATAGATATCCGTTTAATATCCGTTTATCGATGGATATATACTACCGATGATACATTAAGTAATATATATATATAGGAAATAGTATATAGTATGGATTTATAGTAATATACCCATTTTATAATTGTTCCTCATTAGTAAAGTACATTCAACTAGCTTTGTATACTCCATTTTCACAGCAATTTTCCATAAGCCGATCCACTCCATCATCACCTACTATGTCTGCTCGATTGCTTTACAAATGCTGATCATTTTTTAAAGTCCAACTAATACGCACCTAAACGATCTTAATCTTCAATTAAATTAAATTAAATAATTAAAAAATAAAAGAAATAACTACTCCCCCATCCATCCTATTTACGCTTCTTTGTAAATTACAAGGAATCATAACTATAAGGATGAGATGGAGGGAGTACTCATTACTTATAATTTATTAAAACTTATCAACCCTAAAATGAAGTAAGTGCACCTCAAAATTAAGATAAAGGATGGAAAAATTACTATTAGGTACAACTTTGTACCCTAATTATTATTAGATACATTGATTTAAAATAATTACTATCACATACAAAATATTAAAGTAAAATACCAAATATAACCCTAAACTCATACACTTTTAAACCACAAACCCAAATCCCACCGCCACCGGACCACCGGAAAAATACCGACGATGGAGCTCGCGCGGTCGGTTGCCGGAAAAGTTATCGGACCGCCATGCCGGAGCTCCACCGGACCACCACACTTTTTTGCTGCACACATATTTTTGTTACTGCACACATTTTGCTGCACACGAATTTTTGCTGCACAATATTTATGTGTAACACATTGTAGGGTAATATTGGAATATCACTATATATTTTTGTAATTAGTAGTAATATTTTTGTATGTTTGTATCTCATAGTAATTAAGGATTTTTTTTGTACCTAGTAGTAATCATCCAATTTATTTATATGTAAAACCATTTATTTGAGACATACCATACAAATATTGTACCATTTTTTTTTTAAATTTAAATGAGTGAGGCTTGCGTGCGGAGCGCACGGGAACACATTCCGTGCGCTTTTAGAAATTTAGTATCTAAAGGGTATACACTTTAATTAATAAAAGGTACACCATTTTGTTCTAAAGGGTATACACTTTTCATTAATATTTTTTTCTTTATAAAATAAAGGGTACACATTTATATACTAAATGGTATACAATTTAACACAAAATTCTAAAGGCGCACGGAGTGTTGTTCATGTACCCAGATACACACAATAATTTTCTTCATAAAATAAATGGTACACATCTGTATACTAAATGGTATACAATTTAACACAAAATTCTAAAGGCTCACGGAATATAGTCCGTGCGCCGGGTGCACAGGAGTTTTTGCCAATTTAAATATTGGGTTTAGAACCAATTAGAAAGATATTATAAAAAGGCTAATACACTTGTGTACCTAGGTGAACTCCAAGATATGGTGCACCCACTTTCGGAAAGTATAAAATTATTATTATAAATAAAAAAATATATAATTATGAATAAAAACGTATATACTTTGTTATTGAATTTTTTGTTAGTTTTTTTAATGAAAAATTGAGTATAAAAAATACAATTATTAAAAAATATATATATATTATTAAATAAAAAATATATATATATGAATACTAGTTTTTTTAATAAAAAATTGAATATGAAAAAAGTACTAAATTATTAAAAAACATGTATACTATATAAAATAAAAAATTATATACATAAGAATATAAGATCCACCTTGCACCTGATATCAGCCTTATAAAAATTTCATCCGAGATATGAAATATTTATGGATCAATTTAACATTTAAATTGGATAATAGGATTTTATAGTAGTTTAGGTTCCTAAATTGGTATACTGTTCTTTTTATAACTCTGCAGCAGCCTCCCTTTAATGTTCTGTGCAGTCATGAATATAGTCAACTGATGCTAAGCTTTAGGATTAAATTTTGGATTAAACAATAATCCCAAAATCCTTCCTGCAGAAGACAATGGAGATTGCGGAGAAGAAGAAGAAGAGCAGTTCAGCTAACGCCGCACAAATTATTTCGATCCAGATTCAGATATTTGGTCATTCATCACCTCAAGAAGCTCAAAGTCATGGTTTCTCTGCGTAAGTCTCTTTGCCATTTTGATTCGTCTCGCCGTCGCGCTCCACCCTTATTCCGGCGCCCATACACCGCCGTTGTTTGGGGATTATGAGGCGCAGCGCCACTGGATGGAGATCACGGTCAATCTTCCGGTAAAGGAATGGTACCGTAACAGCACCGTGAATGATCTCAGATATTGGGGCCTCGATTACCCCCCTCTAACTGGTTATCAGAGCTATGTCCATGGTGTTTTGTTGAAATTCTTCGATCCTGCTTCCGTTTCGCTCTTCACTTCTCGTGGATATGAGTCCTATATTGGGTATGACGATTACTCGAACGAGCTTAAATTCATTCTCGTCGATCTGAAAAGACGTTTAATGTCTCTATATTTCTTAGTATGGGGTTCATGTTTTTGTTGAAGAGTGTAGCTTTTGATTTCCGTCCAGTTTAGTTTTTAACTGTAGATTGTCCCTGAAGTGCCCCAACTTAGTCTCTCGTTTTAGCATTGTGTTAAACTATAACAATTCACATTCATTTATTAGTCCTACTTGAAATGTAGATTGATATGAGCTATAATACACAAATTATATTAGTCTGATTTCATTTTTCAAACTTCCATCATATTTCATGATGCTGCCTATCCGCGACTATCCATGTGATCTTCTAAACATATGTGCAATGTGACATGGTCTGAGTAGAAAGCTATAGTTGGAATTGGAATTTGGGAACTCATTCATTTTTATTTTATTTTCCTTTTGGGATCTTCAAAGAAATATCTACCTGATTGAGTCTCATTTTCATGATGTTTTATGTAGGAAGCTGTTGATGAGGTGGACAGTTCTGATGTCTGATTTAATGATATTCTTTCCTGCAGTGCTTTATTTTATGAGTGTTTATTACTCTGGGAAACCTGATGCGGAGAAAAGCAGCATGGCTTGGCATTCTGTGATGATTCTGTTGAATCCATGTCTCATTTTGATTGATCATGGACATTTTCAGGTATATAATGAAATGCACAAATATTGTTACGTTGTCTCACATGTAATATGTTAATATGCTCTTTCCCTCCCAGCTCCCCCTCCACCACTATTCTGTACTTGACCCCACTTTCTTTTAATGCCTCTATTTTCTTTGTCAGTACAATTGTATTAGCTTGGGATTAACTGTTGCTGCTGTTGCTTCGATTTTATCAAATAGAGACCATCTTGGCTCTATGCTGTTCTGCCTTGCCCTCAACCACAAACAGGTGACTTTCTAACACCGATTGTTTCTGCTTCCTTTTGAGTTCGCATCTATGGTACTATATCTAATCTGTCTAACTGTGATATGAGTCTTTTTATTATAAAACGTGTGTATGTACTTGAATTGATAATGCCTCATGCTGCTGCCACCCTTTGAAACTCAAAAGTTTCAGATATCTATGGCTATCTGAATTTGTTCATATGTGCTCCATTTTGAATGGATTGTTGTTGGTTATACTTCCTTGTTAATTTGATCTATGCTGAGTTCAGAGGGAGCTTTTATTCAAGTGACATAATCATCCCCTTAATTAAAAGAGGAAAACTAGAGAAAGCATTAGATTTGAATTAATAGGTTTTCCTGCTTTTCAAGCTTAATACTGATACTCTTTTTATATTCATTCTTAATCTAGATGAGTAAACTGAAGGTTTAGACATTGGCATGAAAATTATAGAGGCTGAATCATGATAGATTAGATATGTATGAAAACAGATAGACAGTAAATTGAATTGCTTCTATCACCCTGCTCCTACTGAAAATAGATTACTGTATGCGTAAAATATAGTTGTTCAATTTCCCAGGTTTCAGTGGCAGAAGTGAGTGCAAAATTCTGAGGTTTAAATCTCCATAGCCACCAAACAATCTGCATTTTGGCAGCTTTCGCACCAAACATTTCTCACTGCACTTTGTTTCTTAAACTACGCAATTTGTTACACTTTGACCTCTGGAGCTTATCAAACTTTGACCCTTGTCTGCCTGGGATGAGCCCATGTCAGTATTTCATTGAATGTATACAAAATCGTGAAGTTTGGTGGGTAAATTGTCTCCAGGAAAAGTTCATAGACAGGCTGCAAACATCCATAGCTTTTTGTGTTTAGTACTTTAGTTAAATTTACCCTAATTAATTCATGTAAACAGCAAAATCCATAGGCCTAGTTTGCCTTGGCAAGCTGGCTTCGAACATGGATTTAAGTACATTAAGTGTGCTCATTGAGTTTTTGTATTGTCAAAAAATAATTCTAAAACTACTCAGTTAAGCTGTGTGTGAATTCAGTTTCTTCGTCAATAGTCAAGGTGTATTGATATCAACAGTTACATATGGTTTTCCTTGTCTTTTAACACTGAAAATGGGAAGGTGCTCTATGGATTTTTAGACTAGCCTGGTGCCTTATAAAAAAACTGGCATAGTTTCATGATTCACTGAGATCATTGACAAAACCAATAATTTGCAGCTGCATCTCTTGAACTGTTAGCAGATGTGGCTTCCATCTGTGTTGATATCTCATAAGTCACTGAATCTGGATGTATCTATAGTTCATAATGTTTCTGCGGAAGAGAAATAAGTTATGCTATATCACTGTGCGAGTCATTTTGAAACATTAGATGTGGTAAGCTTATAGCATATATATATTTTAATGACTCTTTAGTGATATAAAATAATAAACTTCTCTCTGAGATATTATAGTATCATAGTCCAGTTAACTCAGTTTTCTTTTATTTTTTGTCACTACACGTCATTTTAAAATTTTATATTCAGTAAGCTAATAGTAATTTTTTTCCACTTCTTTTTTGGCTTTTAGATGAGCGCATATTATGCACCTGCGTTTTTTGGCTATCTTTTTGGAAAGTGCTTGAGGAGTCGCAATCCAATCATTGAGGTCTTAAAACTAGGTTTGGTGGTGTTGGGGACCTTTGCTGTTGTTTGGTTCCCATATCTTTATTCTGTGGACGCATCTTTAGAGGTATGAAATTGTACCTTTTTATATCTAGTTTGCTTTTTCTTTTCGGTAGTCACTATATACATACCGTTGACCATAGAATTGAGTCTACCTTCTTTAAAATTATTGGATAATTTTGTTTAAGTGCAAACAATCAATCTCACGTTTGATTATGTTTCTTATATGAATTTATTATTGGCATCATGTTACTAAATTCTAGGCTTATGGTTGTTGATGCAAAAAATGGATAAATGATGTTACATTTCTCTAAATAGAGGAAAATACTGGAATCATAAGTTAATGAAGCCAGATAGTCGTAATACTAAAACAAATAAATAAATCTCATAGATATTAATCTTCACATTGTACTTAATGCTTACAACTTGTAAATTACTTGTACGTCCTTCATATACTTCATTTGGTATGTTTTATATAGCGCATTATCATGCAGAAACATCATTTTCCATATCAAACACAAGTTGAGTGCCATACCAGGTTGACCAACCCTTACTAATCTATTATAGTATCTTTCAATTTGAAAGAATCTGCCTTAATTTTCATTATCACATGGATATGTATTTTTAGGAAATCAACATTTTCGGTTCTCTTTTGAGCCTCAGTATAACTGTTGAATTGATGCATAAAATATCCACTCATCTTCATTTTTCGTTCCTGTGATGTCTTATAATTCTATGTCCAGATCATCCTGTAAGTTTGATATAGATCAAATTGGATCCTTGTCTTATCATGTCTATATGTGTTCTGTAGAGGAATGTTGGTGTTTGATTAATGTACATCCATAAAGTTCCATCATGAGCCAGGGGAAAGAGTTTTAATGTGCCTTTATGTTTGGGATCTAGAAAATGATAGATCACACTCCACAATATAAAATAAAAAATATAAATAAATAACTAGAAAAAGAAACAATAATGATCTTTTAAAAATCTCTAAAAGTTATATTTTTCTGGATAGTAAGTTGGACAGTATTTCGTACTTCAATCACCCAGGCTGGATAGTGCACTTGCAGAATGTGATCAAGCCCATTATAGGGCCTCTTGCCTCCATGATATAACACAGATGTGAAATTCTATTTTTACATTACTTTTATAAGGATAGAATCTTGAGTTTGCTAGAAGGTCAATGGTTATATATTTTACTATTCAGGAAATACTTCCACTTGTAGATTTTGCTCTCTGTTCACAGAAGTTAATGCTTGGGACAGGTTCTCTCTCGCTTAGCTCCCTTTGAGAGAGGTATATATGAAGATTATGTGGCAAATTTTTGGTGCACGACTTCAGTTGTTATAAAATGGAAGAGATTGTTTTCCACACAATTGCTCAGACTTCTTAGTCTTGTTGCAACTGTCTCCACTTGTCTTCCATCCATGGTTCAGCTTGTATTATCACCAACAAAACATGGTTTTCTGCATGGATTGCTGAATTGCTCTCTCTCATTTTATCTATTCTCATTCCAAGGTAAGCGTTACAAGCACTACTGGATCTGTCATTTTCTCCTTTTCTAATTTATTTTTGTAATCGTATTGATCCTCTCCATTTTGTCTTTCAATTTAACAGTACATGAGAAATCTATCCTGCTTCCGCTTCTCCCAGCTAGCTTTTTGGCCTCAGAAGAACCATTTGTTTTCCAGTGGTTGATATATCACGCTTTGCTCTCCATGTTCCCTCTCTTAAGGCGCGACAAACTGGATCTTCCATATGCTGCTCTATATTGCCTTTTCATCTTACTCTACTACACACGTGGTGGTAGAAAAGATGCAGTGACAAATCGTGTTTCATCCACTCTCAAGTCATTTGCTTTCGCTTGCTCTATCATCCTTCATATTGTCTACTTAACTATTGCCCCACCAGATAAATATCCTTTCCTCTTTGAAGCTATGATTATGACTTTCTGTTTCTCTCAGTTTATATTAGTTTCTCTATATATGAACAAGAAACAGTGGGCACTATCTAAAGCTACCACTCAAGTAGATACCCAAAAGAAGATCCTTTGATTTTCAGAACAAGTTTTGATGTCTTTAGGAATTTAAAGAGAAATGAGCTTTTCCTTCTGGGGGCTCTTTAATAATACATCAATCATATCTGTAAGTCATTTTGGATGATCCAATTAGTTGTACCTCATATTCTCTGTTCTACATCTTGCGGTGTTGGCCTATTCAATTAACCTTGTTTTTTAGTTCTTTTGAATACCTTTCAAGTTACTTCCATGCTTGCCCACAATTGTTAAGGTGAACTGTCAGCAAAAGAAGTTGGACACTTCGACTGGTTTGGTAGGATAATAATGCTCATGCGGAAGAACAATTCCACCCTCTCGACGCCAGATCTGTTTTGCCGGTTATGGTGCCATGGAAAGTAAGTTTGTCTTTCATTAAACAGGGGGATGGCCCAAGAGCCTGATGTGGTTCAATTGTTCTGGTAACTTGTCGATTCCTACTACTTAATGCCATGTGCATGTTTAGGCACCTGTTGCTAACTCATGTTATACTTTCTTCTTCACTTTCAGATCTTTAGTCATTTTCCTAATTTAATTTGATCATCACATTACATTATCTTCAGATATAAATGTGTAGTTGGGAGGTGCTCAAAATTATTGCTGGATTACGAACGGCAATATTCACAACACTGATTGGCATCAGTGTTGTGAATAGTAACTTCCCTTAGCAAGGGGTGGGCAAATATGAAATAACTTAATAAAAGGCAAAATATACTGTCCTCCTAACAAAAGTTGTAGTAATTTTTTTAATCTTTTTTTTTTTGGTTTGTTTCAAAAAAGTATCTACGCATGTTAAAAAACATAAATAGAGCCAATACAACTTACTTCTTAGTGCACTTTATTATAGTTGTTTTTTCAAAAAAAAAAAAAAATCTTATACCTATAAGACCTGGATAAGTAGCGCCATGGACCATGGTTAATTTGAACAATTTTCTTATAATTAATTTAAAACTCCTTCAACTCTATCTAACACAGTAAGAAAAACTTTAGCTAATAATAACCTTTAGTATATTAAAAATGATTTTAATCAATAGTTCATTTATAATTATTTCTAGAAACAATATCTAAAATCCTTTCTACTCAGTCGACACGTTGGTGGATACGAGTGGTGCTCAAGTTTTTTGAATTTGGCTAGTATCGCGGCCGTCGACACGTTGGTGGATACGAGTGGTGCTCAAATTTTTTGAATTTGACTTACGGGAAGAGCCGATGTAATAGGAACTTATCACTCAAACACTCTCACAACTTTTCTATTTCGTCATACCGGTGCGTAAGGGAAAGAGAATTGAGTCATGCTTAATTAAAAGCGGTTCAAACTCAAAAGAAAGAAACCGATAATTGAGTCACACAATAGAGCCCAAATGTCCAACACTCTCTTTAATACATTAAAGTTTAGATAGTAAAAAATTGTTGCATACAAAATATCGCCCGAGTTTTTATTAAAGTTTATAATATCAAGTTCCTCGGATTAGAATTCTATAGAATTACATTTATTATATGGTTTATTCATTTAAAATGTATAAATTTATAGAAATATATCATTTAATATTTAATTCACACATTTTTTAAATATGATTGTTAGTTATGTGGTTTAATGAGGAGTTATGATGAGCCAACTATTTAATAGTTAAGAATGTGTCGCTTTAGCTTAATAATGCACCATGAGACTTAGTTAAGAATGTAAGCCAGGCGCACTGACTAATAAAAGACAAATTATTATAGGCCCATACAGTTGTGTAAGAACATCTTTTGCAAGATTATTTATGATCCATTTTACTCCTAAAGTTTCATAATTACCTCTAGATATTGGTATTAGTTTCATGGATGTACTAATTGTAATTAGTCTTAAAAGGGTGTGAGACCACAAAGTTTAATGGGTTACTCCTCTTATTAAAATTAAGATACACTTGTATGAGACTGTCTCATGAGACATGTTTCGTGAGACAAATAAAAAGTGTTAATATTTTAATAAAAAAATGATACTTAAATTGATGAAAAATTATAGTGATGTAACTAGATATGTAGTGAATTATTTTATGAAGAATTAGTTATATAAATAAAAATCATAACAATTTTAAAAAAATCTTTAATAAAAGATGATGAATATTAAAAAAAGAGTGACTTGCGTGCATCCGGGGCATCGTGCACCTTTAGAATTTAGTATTATGGATAAGGGTACAGTGTTTTATTCTAAAGGGTATACACTTTAATTAGTAAGGTACATCATTTTGTTCTAAAGAGTATACACTTTTTATTAATATTTTTATTTTTTTCAAAAAATAAAAGGTACACATCTTTATACTAAAGGGTATACAATTTACACAAAATTCTAAAAAATGTGCCCGTGAACAGTTTTTGCCTTAAAAAAATAATGACATCACCGCGAGCGGTCCTACTCAAGTGTTGTTTTAATAGTTTGGTGGAATACATCTTCTAATTCCTCGCTTTCAAAAACATATTGAATTGTTTTTCTTAATACGTTAATTAAGCACTATAATTTATCAAAGATAACCTTATTTAACACCTTTAATTTTTAACTCAAACACATTAAACTTTTTTTGGCATATAAAAGATAAAACAAGAAGATTTTAAATGTGATTCTTATTAACTTGTGTGACAAATTTATCGAATTTTGATTTTTAAACTGAAGGTTATAATATTATTGTACTAATACTGAAGTTATTCAAAAATAAATTATTGATTTATATTGGTTAGTAATAGTGCTCTCCTTCATTATTCGATTTTTTTTAAATAAGAAATTGTGAAAAAAAATCTCATTTAACATTTGATTTGGAAAATGCCATCATTTTTTTTAAATACCATATTTTGATAATTTTGTGCCTCTTCATTAATTAACTAATAAACCATGTGGGTTAACTCACCTGCCACTGAGCTATTCACTTACCTGAGAGACTCGTGTTCAATTCTCATTCCTAATGAATTAGGAGATAACAAATATATTGAAGTATTGATAAAAATTTTGCATATTGAATTTAATGTATTATTTTAATTAATAACTCTTATCTTTTTAGAGCGCACATTTTGAGTGATCCGACATTTTAATTAATAACTTCTCGAAAGAGCACACATGTAATCAATTGTATGAAATATCTTACAAAGTGAGGCAATTCAGTGATTCTTCAATCTAGTCCAAAAATCCCCCTATGCTGTTCCAAGCAGTATTGATGACATTTTATGATAATCTTTATGTTGTATCCTTTAGTGTAATTATATATATGTGACTCTATGGACTATAATTTATGTTGCATCCTTATGGCCTACAATTTTTCATGCGACTCAAATTAAATTAAATCATGTCGTGGGTAATATAAATCTACGTGTATGTATATAAAACCTCTGCAAGTATATATAATACAAAAGGATAAATGGATCAAAATATTATTCTACAAAAGTTTAAAATGGATTATATTTTTTTAAATAAACTCTAGAAAAAGGATATTGAATACAAATTCTAGAAAATAAGTGGTGCATTAAATTTATAACCGGAAACTCTGTTGGACTCAAAAGCTAAGTAATAGCAGGATGATTAAGATATTCTCTATCCAGTGTAGCAACTAGTAAGATAAGCACTACACAATTTAATGAACAAGAAAATGTCACATCCTTCATTTTTTTTTTCTTTCTTTCTATTTTTAACTAAATTCGCATGCACTTGATGAATAAATAGAGCAAAGACTTCACTGAATGATAACCTTTGTAATAAAAATGATACTAGTTAATAAAAAATAATAAGACATGGACAAATTATAGTATAAATAAAAAGTAATATATTATATTAAATTATTCTTTAAAATTAATTAAATCATTTTGTCCTTTGATTTAATATTCTAATCTAAAGAAAAAAAAAAAAACAAAGAGTGTTGATTCTCATCTAGTTGTATCTCAAGATACAACAAGTTGAATTTTAGTTGTTCTCTTAGATTGAAAATGTTCGAGTATACAACTAAGTCTACGAGTAAACAAAATAAATATAAGCCAATTAAAATTTTGTGTGAGGTGTTTCACGAAACAAGTTTAATAAAAAGTAACTATATTTTAAATAAAAAAAGTAATAATTGATCGATAAAATATATAAACGTCAAGTGAATTATTTCTTAAATAATTTATAATAAAAAAAATTTAATAAAAAAGTAATAGCTAATAGAAAAATTGAAGCTGACATATCACCTTAAAACGGTATAAATAAGACTTGCTATAAAGTTGGTTCTATAAAGTTTTTATGAAGTATTATCCATTAAAATTGAGAAGTAATATCACCTCATGCATGATAATATTATGGAGTACATGATAAGAGATAGTCATATGTTCTATTCCCTTCTAGTTTCTTTAATTTTCACTATTTTTGATATTATGTTATCGCATAAAAGTTTTCACGTTCCTTAAAAAATAAAAAATCAAAATAATCACATTTCTTCGTACATTTTATTTATTAGAAAAATTATTTTAATTATCTAACACTCTTAATATATTTTATTATTTATTTTAATACAAAAAATATTATAATACCACTAAAAATTATCACATTTTTCAATTTCCATAAAAATTAGTATTATAATAACACTAAAAGTTATTACATTTTTCAATTTCACGTCAGGAGAGAGTGAAAATTATTGAGAACATATGGAGTGTTATTATATTATAGCAGTAAAATTAGTCGCGCCAAATTCCAATCTGCATAAAAGTAACATCTCAAAATTCGATTCCACTTACTTTCAATGCTATTCATCCAATTATAGTAAGGTTACTTTTGGAAATTAAACCGCCCAATTCAAACTATTTTATCAAAGCAAAATTCGATTTGAATTCAATGAAAAATGATGAAATAATTAAATTCCAGAACCATATAAAAAGATAATTCCATTTTATTCGATGTCACTATCATCACACCAATCGCTATATATAGGGTATTTGTAACGGTGTAATTATTTATTATTTATATACATTAATCCTTTTTACAATTGTCACTTCTTAGGTGGCATGACCCAAATTAAAAAAAAAATCCATATTGAAATAAATTATAGAGATTATAAAAATGGACAAAATTTATAGGTTGCATCACTAAATTTGATCACATTAAGTGGTTGGAAGTTGTAAGATTGGGAGAGTTCTATCTACTAATATTAAATTAAATCTACTTTATATACATATTACTAGAGCTGATGATGTGTATCATTCTTCGCCATTCCCGTGTGAACACGTAATCTCTTTAATAATTAATTGCTATCCATGTCAGCAACACAGATATCATTGTATCACAATGATTAATTTTGTTATCTTTAAAAAATTTAAATTAAAAAATATTAATGTGACTTAGGGCATTAGTTATATGAATTTGGTAATTTATAATTAGATTGAAAAGAAAAATTAATATTTTTTTTATCAATGAATTTAGTATGAATTGGATTCACACGTGAATCAATTTTTATAAAATTACTCTTTCAGTATATAAAAAATTACTGTTTGAACAATAATTTTTTTATTTAGAATAGTAATAATTCATCTCTTTAAAGAATAATTTTTTATATATATACTAAAGAATAATCGATAAATCAGAGTTCACAATAATTTAAAGAGTATTATCAGAGTTTACAATGAAGAGGAGTATATTTTATAACTACTACATATGACTCCTAAATATGAAAGTAATTTATTAATGATTCAATAAGTATAGTAATTCCAATAACATATAACGTCAATCAATTTGAATTTAATAGATACTGTTATCACAAATTAAATTATAGTATTGAAGAATAATTAATGTATAAAATTGAAAATTTAATATATAAAATATATTAAGTATGGTTAAAATGAGGAGTGGATAAAATTCATATGCATATTGAATCTAACTAATCTGTAAAGATGTACTGCCTCAATTCATAACGTTTACGTGTTTTCATTTTAATTTGAGACATACTATCTCAATTTATAATGTTTACACCTTTTTTTAGATAGACGAAGTTTAAGAAATTTATTTTTAATCAATTTTATTAATTTTTTTATGCCTTTGTTAAATGCTTTTGTATGTGTGAGATTAACGTTCTCTCATATACGGTACAGGAATGGTGAAACATCATGCTTATGCGCAGAGAGAAGAGGAACGACATCCTCTTGCATCTTCTGACATTCTCTTGCATCAGAAGATTATGGCTTATGAGCAAAGAGAAAAATGGAGCAATAATGGGAGTAGATTGTATAGTATATATGTTATCAATTACAAGTACATATAAATGAAGAGTAATATTTTATATCTTTAAAAAGTAATTTTTAAAATACAAAGAATGATACATTAAGTATGATTCTATTATGTTAATATAAATTATTATAAATATATATATTTTCAATTATGTATTTTACTATTCATCCATCTCACATGAATATATTCGTTTTTTTTAAGCATCAAATTCCATTTTTAATAATAACATTTAAAATAATGTATCTTTTACAGATATCAATATCATGATTAATATAATAAATATATAAAATAAAATATTATATTATGAATATGTAAAAATATTTGGATGATTTTGATGATAGCAATTGTTTGAACCAGTCTCAATTAGTGGAAACTATAATCCTCCCTTCTTCCTAATTAATCTAATTAATTAACATGCGACCCCTTAATTAATATATTATTTTTTATTTTTTATTTTTTAATTTTATTATATTTATAAGACTATTATACCCTAAACCACAAAAGTAATTACATATAATTATATCATAAACTCTAAATTTTAGAGGTGAAGTATAACCCTACATTACAAGAGTAAAATTATATTATACCCTAAATCATATGGTTGAATTATATCATAAATCCTAAGGGTAAATTATACCTAAGCCATCAAAGTGAAATTACTATTATACTCTAAACTTAAGGGTAAAATATACCTTAAACCACAATGATGAAATTATAATTATACTCCAAAATTCTAAACTCTAGGAGTGAAATATACCATAAAACATTTGAGTAAAATTATAATTATATCCTTATAATTAATCCTAAACCTTAAAAAATAACAATAAACCCGATTAAAATATATTTTAAACCGGATTAAATATATTTTAAACCACAAGAATATAATTTCAATTATAGTTCTTAAGTTTATTTTAAAAAAAAAAACAGAAAACAAAAAGAACGAAAACAAACAAAAAAAAAAACAAAAAAAAAAAAAAAAAAAAATCAGTTAGGCGATTGTAAACATTCGATTTTGTGTGCAAGTTCCACCTTATGCTCTATTTTTATATTTGAAGAGCTACTTTAAATATTTTTTTTTTTTTTTTTTTGTTTACATTTTGGATTTTCCGTCAGTTTATTAGATAAACTGGTACTACTATTTTATTATTGTGGTGCCTTATCATTTAGCTTAAGTTTATGACCTTTCCTCCTTAGCATATTAATTTGTCTTAAATTTATTCAAAATTAAATACTAATATTACATATAATTAAAAATTGTATAATAATCGGTGAATAAAACAAGTGTTATTCATACAAAATACAAATGGTTATGACTTATGATCGCCTAATAATAATGACAAATTCTCTTGTGAGATGCTACTTTCATGAGAACTTGTGAGACTGTTAAAGTATGTCGATTATTTAGATAAAGTATGTTTAATAGTTGTAATATATGTAAAATGTTGGATTATGCATTAAGTATGATTTTAATGTGTTATAATTTGATTTATTATCGACATACTTTAATACAAATAAGCATACTTTATTTACACAATAAGCATACTTTTGTGATGGGTTGAGTCTACATGTCTCACAAATAACCCGTCTCACAAGAGATAATCAATAATAATAATGAACTTTTCAAAAGGATTATATATACAAATGCGTTTAATAAGAAGGTAAAATCGTGAAAATCATTTAATCATAAATGCATGCTTGCTTTTTTTATTTTGATTTTATCACTTAAGTATATATAATAAGCATATTTTTGATAATTAAATAATAATTTAGCATGCATTTACCCAATAATGCGGCCGATTAATAGAGTTTACTTTGCTAAGAATTGATACCAACTTCAGCAGCTAGTACTCTCATTATCCATGTTAATTACTTAGTTATATATATATATATATATATATTTTAACTGCCAATATAAAAAGTGTGTATATATACTATATGATTCATAATTTTAATTTTTAAAATAAATATTAATAATGTTGACCTATAAAATGAAACAATATTCATTAATAATAAAGAAATCTGTGTGAAATTTCCATTAATAATTTGGTGAATTAAAGTGAGAGATACAAAAGACAGCAATATTGGGCCAGACTAGATTTATTATGTGACTACTTAACCAACAACCACCCCAACTGTCAAGATACTCATCTTATTTCTCGTTTCATATTTTTATTCCTAAAATCCTAAAATAATTATAAGTAGTTAATCTTGGATTTGGCTAACCCTAACTAAAAATGAACCACTTCACGCACATAATATTTATAAATAAATAAATAACACTTGTTAACTTAATTCAAGAACACGAACCTTAAATAGCCTTTAAAAAATAAATCAAACTTGAAGTGTATTGCGAAATGTCATGTGATCATACCTTAATAGTATAATGTCTTTTGAATTATATCTTAATAAAATGAGTGACTTGACTAAGAGAATAAATTAGAATTTTTATCCTCAAAGTTTACGTACATATTATTAGTTAAAATATCAATTCATTTCTTTCTTTTACGTGTGATTTATTTAATTAAAAGAGCCGCATAAGTAATATCGCATCAAATATTACAATACATTTGAACCAATCAATTGGGCTAAAAATACTATTTTTTTACAATTGAATTTATCAACGGAATTCAATCTGTTGGTAGTTACCAATGGAATATCAACAAAAATGACAATTTTCCTTTAACAATGGAATGCCAACAGATTTATTCTATATTTTACCAACGGAATTCAATTGTTGATAATTACCAACGAAATACCAACAGAATTATTAGCAACGGATTACAAACGAAATTGAATTTCGTTGCTAAAAATTTACCAACCACCACTTTACTAATGGAAAATTTACCAACGGATTCCGTTGTTAATCCGTTGGTAAACCAATTTAATAATGGAATTTGAGCTTTTACCAACGAATATTCAAAAGGATATTGTGAGCAACTAGATTAAGTGAAATCTTTTTAATAATGAATTGAGAAGATCATTATATTATTGGAATTAACATTAGCGCAGCGTTATTGCCATCCAAAACTTTACTAAGAGCACTCAAGTTTTAAAAAAAATGATAGTGACATGTCTATGTACCCCACTCCAATTTTACACCCAAACTAATTACAATTAATATAATTTGCTAAGCCCACCCAACCCTATTACTAAGTAAACCCAAAATAATTTCTCCATACATCAAATTTTAAACCCGTTCTTGGAGAAAACTTAGAAGAAGAAAGAGAAAAAGACAAAGAACAAGATAAAAAATAATAAAAAATTTAGTTGATATAAATTAGTGAGGTAAATTGTTTACCAATGTTGTTTTATATATAAATATTAAACTCTTCACATCAAAACAAAAAACTAGAATTTTAAATTATTAGAACCCTAATTCATACTTTTGTAACTTAATACGGAAACAATTCAAGAAAATACGACAAAAACAATTCAAATAGACTAATTGTAATTATTTGAACTATGTTGATTTCTACGACTTTTTTGTTGGAATTTAAAGTTTGCAGATGTTATTTAAGATTGTAAAGTATTTTTTCAGTGGCCTTATTTTAATTAAATTGTGGGATAACTTCATTTTAATTAAACCTCTCTTCTCCCCTCTCACACCTCTTCTTCTTTGATTTCTTTCTTCGCTTTCTTTTAATTGTTAGCGGTGTTTTTTTTTTGTGGGGAAATTATTTGGGTGGGGTTAGAAATTGTATTGGGTGGGCTTAGTAAAAGGGGTTATAAGAATTGTATTGGGTGGACTTAATAAACTTAGATTTAAGTATGTATATAAATTTAGAGATGGGGTATGATATATATTTCACTGTTATATTTTTTCAAAAATGGGTGCCCTTAGTAAAAAATTCGGGTGGCAATAGCGCCACCCTTAACATTAATTATATACACCCTAAACCCATGAAATAAGGGTGCATAAATAAAGTTAGCAAAAAAAAAAAACATAAATCAACTACAATATCACAATTATACCTTCCGAATAAGCACCAAGCCTTAAGTATAAAGATTAAATCTAAAAATAAATAGTATATGAACAACAAAATTTACGTGAACCAATGTTAAAAATATACCTAAAATCTAAAAAATAAAACGTAATGCATACTATAACAATGAAATTACAATGATACCTAAAAAAACTAACACTAAACCTAATAACAAATATTAAACCATAAGAATTTAACTGTACTTTACTATCTTACAAAATTACACAGTATCACGATTAAACGCAAAACATTTATTTTGTGAAACTTTGGGAATTAAGGTCTTCTAATCCATAAAGGTGAACGATTTTAATCAACTATTTATTTATTTATTTGTTTATTTATTTATTTGTTTGCCATAAATTCACAAATCAACCGTGCACATATATATTCATTATACATGTATGTGCAGTGTACTACGTATCTTATGTATCTAGCTAGTTTTATATAATTAATTAATTGATATTAATTAAACATGTATGATGAATTAATTAACAGTCTAATTAGATTACTCAATGATTGATTATAATTAATGTATTAATTAATATAATACATTTAACGGTTCATCACCTGCGTTCCAGAGTATTAATTATGTCTTGTTAATTAGCTAGCTAGCTTCATTTTAATTCATTTGAAGCCACAAACATTTGATTCAATTAATGTAATTAATTTCTATAGATCTAGCCATATATATAGTGAGTCTATATAAGAAATTATGTTCGTGTT